>CM072878.1:7890000-8167500 GCA_036937835.1 Pampus argenteus
GAACTGGTTGTAACTTTGGAAGAAGCCCAACTGATTTGATCGAGACTCACTTCTCACGTCCATTCTGTGCCATTCAGTCTCTCTCGCTGGAATATTTCTTCACTCAACGCCAGTCACTCTCTCTCTCTCATTGCATTTCTTTCTGTCTTCTCTGCCATCCAGTCCATGTCTATTATTGTGTGTGTGTGTGTGTGTGTGTGTGTGTGTGTAGGAGGGTTATGTATATGCTCTTTTGGGGTCAGGTTGAGAGGATTTGACTGCTGTGTTGAGCTGAGTTTGGCTCCAATTAGAACAACAACACTTGACAGCAGCAGAATAGCAAGTCAGAGATGCTGCAGCTCGGTGCCTTTTACTTCCCTGCTAGATCTGTTTTCCTCACACTCCGTTTCTCTGTGATAACATCAATCTTTCATGATCTGGGTTTTGTGTGTGTGTGTGTGTGTGTGGGGTGCCACATCGCAGCAGCAAATAGCAGCAAGGCTACAGCAGAGACAGGGTTGGATTGAATTTGGGTATACAAATGACAACACTGTTAGATCAGTATACGGCAAAATGTCAACACACCCAAAATATGTGTTGGATGGAAAGTATAACACAAATGCAGACAGTAACAGATAAATGGCGATACATACTGTATATAGAACAGTCCAGTACTGGCTGTTTATGTAATTATACAGTATATGTATCCCTCATAGATGTAGAAGAGCATCCCTTAGGTCTGTTTCTTTGTGTGTGTCTCTGTCTAATTCTCTTTGTATCCTCCTCTCTCTGTCGTTCTCTTGGCTCAGCTCTCGGTTTCTGTTTTCTTCTGTGTGCCTCTGTATCTTTTCCCCCCGTGCTGCGCTGTCGCTTAGTTGCTCAGGGCTACTTGTTTCAGTTCATCAGAAAAGTCAAATATACAGCGCAGGGCTCAGGCTTCCCGTAGCTCTCATCTGAGTAAACAACCATGGACAATCTATATGGACACAGCTGCTAAATTTATCCATCCCATAAGCAAGTGCAGAGCTTACATACGTTTTTTTCCCCCCATCATTTAGCTGTAGGGATTGTGTAACTTGCAGACTGAGATGCAGCCCTAATTGCAGATATTTATTATCAATGTAAAAGCAGCATTTATTTATCCACGTGTGCTGTCATTAAATGGATAAATAAAAAATAATAATAATAATAAACTGAAAGTTACAAATGCAAAAATTCATTTTGGGGCACTGATTCTGTTGTTTTTCTTGGGAGGACAGTCTTTTAGCCTACTTGACGAGTGAAGGAAAAATATCTCCCAAATGATCAGGCGTGTGATTTTTTTATTTTTTATTTTTTTTCCCCCTCTGTGTCAGACTGTACGGGAGGTCGTCCCTCATTCATGACTGCTGGAAAGTCTTTCTGTGACTCCTTCAACAGATATCCTTAAGATAAATGATTGTTGTGGTTTAATGTGCGGTGAGAGGATCGAGGCTTGCTCTGGGAACAAAATAAGGAACAAAATGTTTTTTTGGCAGCAGTTTAAGACCTAAAACGTTTGCAATGTAACCACACTTTTATAGGCGGAAGTGTCCTCAGTTTACGTGAAAGGATTTTGCTATTCAAAAGGGACAGGCGCTCTCATAAAAGATGTTTAACATTGCCTCCAACAGCTGGAACTTCTCTCTCTATTTTATGTTTTTGCTCTTGTTTCCTTCTTTTCTCTACTTTGTGGATGTAGTTGTCTTTTACTATCCTCATGTGGGACACCTGGTCTTCCTTACCTACCATGTCACCTCTTTTTAAGGTATTTGATGCAAAGATGGTTTTATTCTTTAACCTTTTCAGCTCACACAATCGCCTCATAGTTGCTTGTTTCGTTACGTTGCTTTCACATCATTTGGTTTGGTCGCAGGTAGAAGATTTGGCAGCTCTTACTGGTCTCATAGTGTATTTGCAGCCAGTGTTTCTTGATCTTGCAGGACAGAAGAGAATAGAGAGCTCCATTGTCCATTGCTCAATCTATTTTCAGTACCATTTTTTTTTCTCTTTCTCTCTCTCTGAGGAGACATTACTGTGTGGGTTGCAGAGATTTGCCTTCATCAGGACTGCCAGCTGGCTGAGCCTCTCATCTTTCCCTAAAATGCCCCAGAATTTGTCCACTCTCTCTTCCTCTGGTCTCTCCTTTCTGTCAGAGATTTGGTAGCACACAAGCATCCTCTTAGCCTGTATACACACCAAGCCTTATCTCAGGAAACATCCACGGCCTTGTCACTATGAAAACAAACAAAACAAAACAAAAAAGTTTACACTATGAAACTCTTCCTTTCCTGTTATATAGAAAAACGTAGATCTGAAAACTCAAAAATGACCATATAGAGTTTCAAAGTTCAAAAAGTTGTATCTCTGCAGGTGTACTCAGGTGTGCTCTGAGCCAAATGCTAACTTGAGCGTGCTGGCATTGCTTCACAGTGACAATGCTATATTTACTACGTATAATGGTTACCGTGTTCAGCATCTTACGACGGGAATAAACTGGCGCAACGCGTCTATGGCTGCAGCAGAGTGTGTTTTATTATAATTCTATTATAATCTCCTGACGTTAACGGAAGCTGCAGGCACCCGCGTGGCCATCTCATCTCTATTTTTTCTGCGCCTGCGTCTATATTCAGTCTGCAGGGCTGCTGCATTGTGTGCATAAATAACAACATAATGGGACTTGTTTAGTGACAGCAGTGCAAGGCTTCTTTAGCCAGTGAAATGTGGTCTTATTGCATTGTCCTTTAACGGGAGATTATTTCTACCTTCAGTGTGCCTCTTCTTCCAACAGATTCTCATGACTCTCCCTTCTCAGTGTGCACTTATGTGATATCTGTAGTGACACCCCTAGTTACAGGTTGCATGAGTACAAAGACATGTCTCTCACAGTGTCCACATGAGTGAGCACACGGTGCATAGGTGCTGTAGCTGAGTCAAATTGCACTAAAAGCTTGTTCCGCTTTCTCTCAACAAATGTATGCAGGACACGTCCACATTTTAGTGTCAAATGAAGATAGAAGGAAGCTTTCCATCAAATGCACCTACTAGTAGAAGCATTTTAGCTTAGCTTAGCATATAGATATATACATATAGATGTAAAGGGGGATTGCAACAACCAGATCAGATCCAAATGGAGGGTCCAGTCAGTGTAGTCGACAGTAGATGCGAACACTGTATGATGCACTGTAGGGGGAAATAGTACATTAAGAGAAGTCAACCTGGTAACACCTGCAGCATTTTCACTCTTAATCAAAATTCAAAAATGAGCCTAAAGCCCCAAGCGATTTTTATTTTCTATATTATGGTTCGCTTCAGTCGGGGGTTAAAGAGTGTGACAACTTCAAACAGTATTGCCAGGTATCCCAGCTGGAGGTGCAGTCCATTTATTATAAAATGGAGCATAGGATTTTTTTATTTTTTTTTTCTCTTCTGCACGTCTATGACGCCTCTCACCTTTCATATTAAGAAAACCCAAACAAATTCTGATTGAATTTCCACCATAACAGCTGCATATTACTTCTATATCCAAAATACTGGGTAAGCATTGCTCTGAGTTGGTGCCATCAAGTGGAAAAATGTAAGTAATGCAAAAATAATAAACGGTTACTGCTGCTACTGAAAATATGCATCTACTATTCAGAGCTTGAGGCCCGGCGAGTAGAAAGTAAAACACGTCTCATTGTTCCAACCAAGATGTCAGTTAATGACCATTCAGTCTTCATTCTTGGAACAGACTGCTGTGGTCTCAGTTTGCTCTCTTTCTCTCTTACCTCCTGCCCTTTTCTCTCTTAGTTGACCTCTTTTCCTCCTCTCCATACGTCAACCCCATCTCTCGCCTTCCCTTTCAGCCTTTCAGGTCCACAGGCACCAAATCAGCTCCCTGTAGACTCAGTAGTGTGACTACATACTTCCCCTAATGAGGAACAAAATGGGTTTAGCAGACCCGATTCAACTGTAACACTGGCTCTATAGTGGATACAACCGAAGATCGATTTAGCTGTGAGAATGTGTGTGTGTGTGTGTGTGTGTGTGTGTGTGTGTGTGTGTGTAGTGGTAGTGGGTAGAAAGATAGACAAAGGCAATTTCCTGGACAGGGGCTGAACGTGCACAATGCTTTTAAATTGTTTGACCTACACTGGATAAACTTGATTTGGTTGACTGATCTTATGACGATCAAAAAGCCTGTTGGGGTCACTTAAAGTTCAAAATAGTGCACACAGGTACACAAACAGATAAATCCCCACTGGGACTCTTACACATGCAGGCACATACACATGTACTCAACAGTACAAACACACACACACACACACACAATGTCCAGATGGGACAACCCAAGGGCATTCCAGGAAACGGCTGTAAATGGTTACTGATGTGGCAGAAGGTCTTAAGGACAGTTCACATGTATTTATGCATCTATGTATTTATACAAGGACATGGCAGTTATCCTGGCTTTGGCTTGACACAGACAAGGAGCACACAGCAGCTGTTGACCTGAGTGATTCCAAAAAAAAAACAGTGACCTGGCCAGCTGGTAGGACGTCCAGTGCTGGTGCCTGCGGAGGAAAGTGACAAGTTAGAGGGGCCAGTAAAAGACGGGAGGTGGAGGTAGTCCCAAGGAACAGACAGACACACTGTCACACCCGTATGTCCTCCGCAACTTAAAGATGACTTTAGGGAAGATAAAATGTCACAGTCCAAAGGATGCAGATATTTAAAAAGAGTAGAAGCAACTCGTAACTCATAAAGTTAGTGATGGTGTTTGCGTTCAACACCATATGTGCCTGGCTGTTCATGTGCTTTTTACTTTTGAAGGAGTGCGTTCCTAAAGTTGTCTTTAACAATTTAACGGTGTGCTTTGTAATAGTCTGCAGAGGTCTGAGCCCATTACAACTAGAAACAGATGATGGAAATTGATAGAGGTTGAGGAACAAGGTCAGGAGAAGAGGTGAAGAGAGAAATGAGTGGAGTGGGGTGCAGTCAAGCGAAAACTCCCCGGGTAATTAAGGATTTCAAGAACAAATCAGGAGGGAGAGATTAAAAAAAAAAAAAAAAGATGGAAAATGTGAGAGAGGATGAAAGATGAGCAAAAGGAGATAGAGGTTTGAATAGAGGCAGAGAACGTAAGCATGTTTGGTAGCCATAAGGCAGATGAGCAGAGGTACAAGAGGATGACAAGAAAGATTAACCAGGGAAAATAAAGATGGAGATGGATGATAGATGATAGAGAGAAGGATAAAAAGAGCAAGAAGAGATAAGTAGAAGACGCAAGAGAAGTAAAGGGTGAGGAGAAGGAAATATCCTGTTTTTCGTACATGCCAAAAGAGGCTGCTGCAACAAATTGACAATCATTCAAACTGACACCATACAGCAGAAGCCAAACCGCGTCTGAGCAAGCATGACCGGACAAGAATAATCATCATAATACTTACTGATGTGGCTCACAACATTTAGCCGGACGGAATTTAATTAATTGTGGCGACAACTGTCTGTGAAAGTATCTGTGATTGCGAGCAATACTTATTTTTAGCAGATTATTTTAGCACCGGCCAAGTTAATTCGACTTCGCCCTGGCTGAGAGCACACAGAAAAATCTGGCTCGATATTGCAGATTTTATTATTATTTTATTGATGGTTTGACTGGTTTTTGTTGTTTGAATTTGTTTTTTTACTAGAGCTGTGCTATGTACAAGCTTTTGCAGTGAATAGTGCTTTTCAAGCGTGCTGATTTCGTAAATGAGATTTGGGATTATCTTTGTCCCTTCCGAAACACCAAATGCAGGAAACATGACAAATTGTAGGCTTATAGTTACCCAAAAATAAGACACTCTGTTACCGTGCACCGCATACATTCATTATCCCTTGCTCAAAGTGTGGCAGGGTAACCTTCGAAAAAAAAAAAAAAAAAAAAGGTACATTAATATCTTAATTATGCATATCAACGCTAAATGAAACATTGAGCTCCTGCCAAAACCTTCAGGAGAGCTTATGAAAATGCGTCTTTTAAACACTTACCTGTTCAAAACATCGCATGGAGGACACTTTGTATGTAGCATACTGAGAGAAGCAAATCTGTGACTGCAGCTGCTGTTGAACTTTGCACCATGGCCTATAGGAAGAGAAGCCAAATCACGCCCTATGTGTCATGGATTTGTCACCGTAACAGGAAGGTCAGTGCGACTCACTGTGTTTTATCACAGAGGTACTTGTGTTGTGTTAACAACTTTGGCCCGGCCTGACGGTACCCTTGAAGTTAAGAGGGAAGGTTGACGTTTTGTCAAAGTCATACGGACACTCATAATTGTGCTACTAACTGGGCTGATTCAGCTACTCACCCGCAGGGAGCAAGGACAGGCTAGGTCTGCATGTATTTATTATCCACTCTCTCTCTCTTAGGAGGGGTGCTGATTTTAAGGGCCATGGACCAAGTCTGCGTCACATCTGTTTGCAGAGCACAGTTTTGCCCCGCGATCAGTAATCCGACCATCTGGAGAAGTGATACCTTCTTTGACAACATGATTGATACCACAGTTTAGTTGACATAATGACAACTATGGTATGCACGGACAGGATCTGGTTCATTTTTTGTGACGGATGTTGAATAAATGAGCAATGACTCCTGCCAGATGTAAAAAATACACTGAGCTGCTGAACTACTTGTTCAAGTTAGAAGAAGTTGGTTAAATGAACAGGTAAAACGAGCAAAAGGGGGAAGTAATAAGGAATTTAATTCCACTGCCAACATCTTAAAACAAAGCAATTAATCAAATGTCACATATTTTGTTCCATTATGTTGTCAAAATTTTAATTAGAACGTATTAATTTAGCCGTTAGTCCGTATCAAAACAAGACATTTCAATTTTCAGTGTATTTTATTTTTGTCATCAACCTTCCAAAATCCATCTCCATGCTGAAGCTGAAGCAACACTGTCTCCCTGTGGATACTCAAAGAACTGCAGCACGGCGGCTTCATGACTCTAAATAGAAATTATTAAAGTCTCATCTCACAAATGCATCCAATTTACAGTGTAATTACCTGTGTCTCTATCATCAGTCTATTATCATTTCAATCTACGACATATGTATTAACAAAAATCTAAAATCTGCACGCTTAAAAGCTTTCAGAGCTACACTTTAAAACATAAAGAAAATAGCCAGAAGCTTCAGTGTGGTCGAAAAAAAACAAAAAACGCCAGAGATTCTCAAATTTGCAGTCGATGGCTTTATATGTAGGTAGAATTACAAAAAAACAGTTACACGAACAATATGCATAAACATATCTATCATTATTCGATTACTTAAATAGAGAATAATATCCATAAATATCAATTGTTGCAATTTCACATTACAGGTAGCAGCCCAGCAGCAACATACATCAGAGCAACAAATATCATTACATACATTTCTGTGGTCAGGTTAGCATGCCAGTTAGTTGGTTAGCAAAAGGCAAAATTACACAACCCAGCTTCACCTGAGCTCTCCAGCCGCTCTGGGCGGGGTCATGGGGGTTAACCTCAATTACCTATTGTCTTTTTTTTTTTCTTCTAAAAATACGTTTTGAAATGTTTGCTTGCACATACAATCTTTTTGTGCATGTATACAAGAAAGATAATCAAGCCTTTTAGTGCCAAGTAGTGGTTACTGCTCAGAAGGTAGAGTGTGTATGCGTGTGTGTGTGTGTGTGTGTACGGTCCATTTATTGCAGGAGAACATGATGAAAGATAATGCTGGTTTAATCACTCTTAAAGATGTCTTGTTTTGCTGTGCTTCTTTCATCCTTCACTCTGTATAAGCAGGAAAAAAGGCTCATAGAGATCCAATGGAGTTTGCGTGTGTAACGTTACCTCAAACCACATAAACCCCAAATGTATTCTCTTGAAATTAGACGAGATAGCTTCTGATTGCAGAGTATAAAGCACGGAGATTACAGGCTGTGGGTGTTACTGGATCTAGACGATGCATAATTCATCTGCGCTCCTAGAATTAAGAATTTAACGCACGGTTTTGAGACAGACGTCAATCTGCTTCACTGAGTTAAAGGTTACTACTTATATCACTTTTCACCTATATACTGTATTTTAGGTTTATTAATAAAAATGTTTTCTCGAGTTTCATACTACTATGGTACTGCTAACCATCAGATTCTTAACACAGACTGCACCGGAGGACTGTGCTATATATAACCAAGCCAACTTCCAAACAGTATGACTGTAGCCAAGCAGAGGGGAAATGAAGGCACAGAGGTGTATTAATCAAACACACTCTGGTGGCTGTTAAAGGATTCAAGCAGGTTGATATATATATAACGTTCACTGTACACAAAGTAGTGTTTCTCGATATGGTCACCTTTACATTAAAAACATTTGTTAATGAGCATGATGGTATTTCGAATTACTCAGATGACAACTATGCATAAAAATTAAAAATTAAAAAAAAGTATAACGAAATGTATCTATAATTAGCATCTCCCTCTGGAGTTGGTAACACAAGCCAAGAGGCTGTGACAATGTATGTCATATAACAGGACTGTGATGCACTTTCACTTATATCAGAGGGTATATTTAATACCATAATCCCTAATTTATTAATTTTATTCAACCTATTCATAAATGATAAAGAATGCTGTTTTTGTTTTAAACTTAATAAGGTGGGGATTGTCTGGGAAATGATTTACAGCACTTTCCTTGTCCTGCATGCTATATACACACGTTTGTAATCAACTCAGCCATTAACAAATGACATTCATATAAAGAGGTTACAGTGAACTGATCTCATTCCTGGTGTAGAGATACTCATAAACCTCGGCTTGGATTAGGCATCGATCGCCAGCTGCGAGTCACATCACAAACTGTGTGACACGTGGAATGATAACGTAAGGTAAGCAGGTGACCACAGTTGGAACAGAAGAGACAAATAATACAAATACAAAAGGATTTGCAGATGGGAAAATTAACTACAAGCTACAAGATAACAAAACAGTAAAACAAAGCGTAAAAGTGCAACATATAAATATGATTAACATTTAAAAAGACTTTCCAAAAATTCAACTATCCTGTTCTTCCTTTCCATAAACCTGCATCCATTGAAATATATTAAACATATCTATCTCAGATTAATTCCATAGTAGTCAGAGGATGATTCTCACAAGGGCATCTGTGAAACCTGATATGTCAGTATAATAATAATAATAATAAAAACAATATAATACCTAAAAAAGGGAAAATACTAAAATTTAACCTTTAAAAGTACTAAATTAGCTTATTTTGATGTTGATTAGAATAATAAAGATTGAATAATTTAATAATTTAAATATAATAAATCGCAATATTTCCATGTTGTGGAGTAAAACTATGAAATAAAGTTGCAGTGCCTCTAAATTGTTCGGTACATGTGTTGATGAAATACATTTTTGTCAATAAACGATAATGAATTTGAGACTTCTCACTGACTGACGGCAATGGAAGCGAGCTTAAAAACACTTTATGACGTCGCTGCTCTCCCGGGTTACATGTTTCTTCCCCCGTTGATGACGTTACCTCCTGGAGGCGCGATGTGGATGGAGTCCAGAATGGGCCGCAGTATCTGGCCAAACGGTCTGGAGATTAAAGGAGAGTTCATCCGTATTTTGAACCGAATTCGCAATCATACATAATATGTTAAGTCACAACTGAGTAGCTGGTCTTATAAGGTGCCAAAGAAAATATTGGCCGCTTGATAAACATGAGAACATATGCCAACATAACATATGATCTTAGTTTATTGTATTATTATCAGATCATTGTTACTGTCAGAATCTGCACTGTTACAGCAGCAACTAGTACCGCCTGCTTTCTGATAAATGCAGCAAAGTCACAAAACTGTAAACTATCCCATATGATTGGTCATGTGACAGCTAAAAAAAGATTAAAGTGAGACTTCAAAACAGTGCAACTGCTGCACAGTATAACCCAAAAATCACGTTCACTTTTTTGGCTCACAACGCTGATATTTGTGCAACTTATGACAGCATATTGAAATGGATGCATACGATACATGTTTCGCATGTTATAAAAATCCATATGTTACACCATTTAGTTATGTGTAATTTATACTGGTTTTTTTCTGAGACGGAGTTCACACTCACGTGGAGAGGATTTCAGATGGAAGGTCGGTGATGTAGGAGGGGATTGACCTGCCCGTCAGGAACTGAGCCACCTCATTGGTGAAGGTGTTGCAGTTGTGCTCAAACAGACGATACCTGTCACCTCTGAGGCAAGAAAGAATGGAAGAATGTATCATTTAAACATGTGTGTGTCTGCTGTGGGACATTATACTCAGTAAATTCAAAATATTTGCATGAACAAAGGCTTGCCGTCAAAGCACAAGCACAGGTTAGAGTTTTAGAATTTGTTTATAAAGGTGAATATGGATATGAACGAGGTTTTCACTGCAAATGCTGACTGAGGGAAAGAGGAAAACCTGCACGAAGAAAAAGACAAAAAATAATAACTAAACCTGTATGTGCTTTCTCCCAGGGAAGAGAGGTACTCCATGAAGATCTCTTCAGACACCTCTGTCTCACCCAGCTCCACCACTGTGTCTGGAGGACCCAGCATTGTCCCGCCCTGATAAACGCATACAAACAAAGTGTCTCATCAAACTCAAACATTATAATTGGAGCTATTGGAAATACCAAATCACAGATGTTTCATTGATTTCATAACTTTATAACTGTTGACTTTGAAGAGGCACACACACAAAAGGATGTCTGAGTACAAACTGAACTGTGATCTTGCAAATGACCCAATAACATGTCAAGATAAGAATGGGGATTATTATGGGGTAAAATGGTTGGCTATGTCAAACATCAGGTTTAATCAGGGGCATCTTTCTAAACCTGCTATTAAACATAATCATGTGTGTAGAAAGTGATCTCAGAGGAGGCTCCCACAGTGTAAAAGTCTCTCGACCAACAGATTTTTTTTTTTTTTTTCTGTCTGGCCTAATTCAGATGCCATAAACAGGTTTGTTAGAGAATAAGGTCGGCGGCTTTTATATTTTTCTTACTGTTACACTGTTACTATAGTAACAAGTATTGCCTGTGAATCACGTCACAGTTTGTTTCTCAAAAGATTGCCAATATTGTCAAGAAACTACTTTTTTTTTTTTAAAACTGTTACGTGCAGAGACGTGTTCCTTCATTATGACAAACACTGACTCATTTTGAGTCAGTCTAACATATGTGGAACAGAAAATAAAATAAAAAAACAACAACTGTTTACTCATGTTTGATAGTGTTTGCTTAAAACTACAGCGGTTATAAAGATAATGAGCTCGTTTGATGAGAGTTGTGTTTCTCTTGTCACAGACTTACCGGCGAACAGCTGGAGATCCCTTCCCCTCCAAAGAAGAACTCATCACCGTATGCCACTATAGCTGTGTGCCTGGAAGGAAAGCACAGTTTCACAGGGTTAAATCAACAACAACTTGATACCCAGCGTTATGTCAAACTGTAATTCAGTCTTGAACTATTCAGCAAACAAAATAACTTGATGATAGTTAATACTTAATAACACAATGATACAATGATAACAGATTTTGTCATAAATACCACACTTGAAAGGAATCTAGTCTTGGGTAGCTCTATGCTTGATTGATGTGTGATGTGTTATTTTGTGATTTTTGTGACCAGTAACTGTCAAAGTAGCAGAAGAGAGATTCATACCATATACCATCCAGCTGCTTTCCTGCAGCAGAAAACAAGAAAGGAGAAAAATAGCGTGAAGAAGGAGGTAAGAGATGAATATTGTCAACACAGCTTGTGCAGCGATAACTAACGAGTGGTTAAATTTTTTTCCCCCAATAACGACCTTTGACTTAGTTATCAAGATATAGGAACATAAATCAGGGACGTTTCATAATTTATTTGCACAAAAACAAAAATAATAGATCTTGATCACTACATCAGAGATCTATACACTATAGATAATATAATATAGTAACAGTAGCATAGAAAGCATCTCCACCCGGTTAAATGTTATCATTTAATTATCCCCAAGGCCAGACTGCATCGATTTTTCTTTTTTTATCTGTACTCACCTAACATGATGGGACTGAGGTTACGTGCCATTCCTCTTGATAGATCATAAATATACAGTTGTATATTGTATCTCGTAGCATTCTTATCCATATTTTTAGCCCCAAAATAACCTTTTTTTCTTTTCCTGTTAGCAGGCTAAAGCTAGGCACCACTAATGGCACAGCTGAGTGGGCGGTCCTCCGAGGGTGACGTCACTATGCTTTCAAAATAAAATCTTTTACGGAGAAACGTCGACAGCATATTGCAAGCGTTCTTGAGAAAAAGCTTCATTTTGAAAAAAAATTGTTCATTTCCGGTATTATCCTCGCTACCGCCGAATGACTTGACATAAATATTGCAACGGCTGACGGTTTTTGTTGAATATGTGTAAAAGAGCATATTCCCATTAAATACATATTTTAATATCCCGTCATTTTACATTGAATTGAATACAAAGTCTTAAATGCTACGTTTTATCAATCTAGTGCCCCTCAGATCGGGAGAGGAATTTTTTTGAGGAATAAAAGTATATAGTATAAAAAAAATAGGATTATTTTGACACTCAAGCAACTATTCAATTTAGTTAGAAGCCAAGGATTTGTCCCCCCCCCCCCCCCCCCCCCTCTATTTGATATTGTGTTGTTTTTATGATTCATATTGAATAACAATAACTTAATAATTTGTACCGCACATTGTACAGTTAGTATGCTCCAAGGATTGTTTTTAAAGAAATCAGATTTATTTTTAAAAATGTTAAAAGTGATACACATAAAGGGAAGTGTCCAATCCAAAAATAAATAAAACATATGCCGAACCATTAGGTGGCGGTATTGCACCGAAAACTCCGTTAAATATAGAAAAAGAAGAACTGCTGGTCTACCAGCCCATGTATATATGTCTATGTACCAGCCGCCCTGCTGCCAGCGGACCAAAATAGACTGCGGTGAGGACTGAGCAGCTGACATCAACCAGAAATGGCTGCCACCGGAGTTCTTCCCTTTATAAGGGGAGTAGACCTCAGTGGAAACGACTTTAAAGTAAGAATTTTAAGCCACATTCGTGGAATTTATATTAACAACTGTCTAGCAACTAGCACACTTAACGAGATATCTAAAGTTAATCCAAGTTAAGGGACTCGGAACAACAAACGGCTAAAGGCTGAAGCTCGTTACAGCACTAGCTTAGCTCAACGTTACTAGCATTGGGCGTTAGCCAGTTGTCAGACGTTTGAAATGTGTAGCCACACGGCTCTCTGCCACTAGTGCTCTGCCAGACGGTTAACATATTTTTGTTTTAGGGGAAAGGGTTTTATTATACCGAGCAGCCGGGGATAATGTAGTTAGCTCCCATTTCCATCTTCACTTTGGCTAACTTAGCTTCACTGTTGGCTCACTCTGGCTGTCTGGGCTCCGTGTCCGAACATGTTATCAGCTAGATAATCCAGTAATGGTCAAACACAATATGTACCGCTGTAGAGTTTATTGAGGGGCTTGCAGCTACCCAATGACGTCCTACGTTTAGGTTTTGACACACTTCGCAGCCTTAAAATAGGAGATAAGGGAACAAAAGGCATCCTGGGCTGACAGCAGTGACAGCTGAGGACATCAGGCATGTATGTCAAACATGGCTGTATAATGAGATCTTATAATACATCCATGATTTGAACTGACAAAACTATTTGTGTAGAGTTTATCTAGCTTCCTGCCATGTCAGTATGACGGTAGTACAAAGTGCGGTTGATGATTCATCTTCATTTTCAGTGAGTGTTGGATGACATCAGTTTTACCCAACACAATGTGTCAATGCTGTTGAACATTTAAAAAAAAAAGTTTACAGTTGAGTTCAGTTCAATTAAATACATCTCCATATACTATGTCTGGTTATACGATCTCAGTAGTAAATAATTATTATTATTTATCTCACAGAAATTAAATCGAACGCAACTGGACTTGGTTATTTCAATTCAATTCTCTGCCCTGACTATACACTCCCATCTCTTCTTTTCCCTCCATCTTTACAGGGTGGGTACTTCCCAGAGCATGTCAAGTGTATGAGCAGTCTACGATGGCTGAAACTGAACAGGACAGGACTGTGTTACCTCCCAGAGGAGCTGGCCTCTCTGCAGAAACTAGTAAGTTATTCAGAGCTATTCACTAGTTATTAGCTTGGTGTCACATCTCTATACATAAAAGGCATTTATAGTCATAACATTGGTGTCGTTGTTCTGTCCTATAATCAGAACTCACTATAGCGAATCGACACTCTTCTCCTTTCATATTATTGTTTAGTTTTTCTCCGCTTGGTCATGTCTTTTATTCTCTTGTCACTATGTGCATTTAGCCAGTTAAATAGTTTGAAGCCACAGAGAATTCAAAAGGATTTCTAAAAATAATGTTGGTTGATGACCCACTCAAGATTCTGTGAAAGAGGAGCTGTGTTTCTCATATTTGTGTGAAATTCATAATACGGTAATAATACTACCAAAGTGTCTTTATAATCAATAGTGGTGCTTTTATATTTGTAATCATAGATGGTTATTGTCATTAAACTTGTTTCTTCTTGTATCCTATGCTGTTATCTCTAACTAAAAAAAATGAGATTGGTCTAATTTGATGCCATCTATCACTGTACTGTTGACAGCAGTGTTGTTCATCTCGTGATAAGTGGAGATCAGAGGAGATCAAATCAGATGATTGTTGCATCTCATTAGTCAGTGAAACCTCACCTGATTAAGAACAAGCACAATCCCGAATATCTGTGATGGGATTATCTAATCTGAACGTCCAAAGAACTGCAAAACAGGCCACATTTGAAAAAAAAAAAAAAGCCTGTGCTAACATGCTTGATCTTACAATGTGTAGATAAATAAGATTAGTCTGTTATCATGGCTAGCAGTCACAGTGTCTAGGCTTGTGTTTAACTGAACTGAATGTGCCTTGATTTTCCTGTTTGCAGTTACCTAACTCTATTTACAGAAAACTGGGCATTACTGCACACCTTCTGTGGCATATCACTGTTTTGGGGATGTTATCAAACCCAGTACTGTGTTTTTTTTCCTTTTAGGAGCATCTTTCAGTGAGTCACAACAGCCTGACCACCTTACACGGAGAACTGTCCAGCTTGCCGAACCTACGGGTAACTGACACACATGCATAAAAAAATAATACACAAATACTAGACATCTGTTATCAGTTATCAGTTGTTTGTTAGTACTTTTGATTTCATTCTAATGCTTTGAGAATTTCACATGGGTTTTCTGGCCTGACCAGCATGACCTCATTATAAAAGTGTGTTATTTAGTTAGAATTGTGCCCCTAATGTGTTTCACTGTGTGTACAGGCAGTGGTAGCCAGAGCCAACAACCTGAAAAACTCTGGAGTCCCTGATGACATCTTTCAGCTTGAAGACCTCTCTGTCCTGGTACATGAGAATCTCACATAATTTTCTCCTTCTCCACCTAACATGCCCTTACAAATGTTTCTGCAGTTCACCCACACTTAACACGTTTCACCTTTCCTGACCCACATCCATGTGATCCCTCTTTTGCAACTGATTATAAAAAATTACTCTCCCCTAACAATAAAACAGTCTTGTAGACAATATTAACAACTAAAATGATATCATGTTCTTTTCCTTTAGGACTTGAGTTACAATCAGCTGACGGAGATCCCACGCGACCTGGAGAACAGCAAGAACATGCTTGTGCTGAATCTGAGCCACAATAGCATCGACTCCATCCCCAACCAGCTGTTCATCAACCTGACAGACCTGCTGTATCTGGACCTGAGTGACAACAAGCTGGACAGCCTTCCACCGCAGATGAGACGCCTGATCCACCTGCAGACTCTCACGCTGAACAACAACCCACTGATGCATGCCCAGCTGCGGTAAAAAGACATGACTTTGTTTACCCAAACAACCAGACATTCAAAGGTTTCAGTGTTAGGTCTAAAACAAAGTGGTTAACTTAGTTAGAAAACAGGAATATGAATTTATTTCGTGCTGCTCTGACTGACTTTGTGTGTCTGAGCAGTCAGCTGCCTGCCATGGTGGCATTACAAACTCTCCACCTGAGGAACACCCAGAGGACCCAGAGCAACATGCCCACCAGCCTGGAGGGACTGACGCATTTAGCAGGTAACTCACACAAACGCACACATTGTCTTTGTTACTTATAGTCCACTGATTTCGTGGCATGGCACATTTTCCTTGTTGCTTTCATGTCTCGGCTTCACTTTGTAAATACACTCACACTCTCTCTATATATGCTACTGCCAGCAACATTCGCACACATGAATACTCGCTTGTTTTCTACTTTTTACATAGATGTATTCCCTTTATTTCTCTTCCAGATGTTGACCTGTCATGTAACGACCTGACGCGGGTACCAGAGTGCCTCTATTCACTGGGCAGCCTGAAGAGACTCAACCTGAGCAGTAATCAGATCTCAGAACTGTCCCTCTGCATCGACCAATGGACGCAGCTGGAGACGCTTAACCTAAGCCGCAACCAGCTCACCTCATTGCCTGTAAGGATGATAGTCACATTGCTGTGTCTTTCTTTTTTCTACCAGTGTTTAGTAGACATGTTTGGATGCAAGTTGCATGATGGGAACAAAAAAACAAGAATATTTCAGTTGTTACCATTATATTAAGGTGGTGGAACAAATCTAAGAGATGCATGTTTTAGAATCTGGACAGTTGAAACTAAAAATATCTGTAAGACTTATTAGGTGCAATGTAGTAATGTTATGTTGACCAAGCATTTCTCTTTATAATTTCTTTAATACGTCTAACCTAAGTTTGCTTGTGTGTCTCATCATCCAGTCTGCAATCTGTAAGTTGTCCAAACTGAAGAAGCTGTATGTAAACTCAAACAAACTGGACTTTGACGGAGTTCCACCAGGCGTAGGAAAGCTGTCCAGCCTCACTGAGTTCATGGCCGCTAACAACAACCTGGAACTCATCCCCGAGGGACTCTGCAGGTGAGCTTCAGACACACACACACGCACACACAAAATGAATTTCAATTTTCAGCACCTTTTGATTGTTAATCATTACAAAGAACCCTTCAAAGTTAATATCACACAGCCAAAGAACTACATGGATTTGTATTGACAGATTGTGTACATGTGAGATATTTTATCACCTCACCTTTGTATTGTCGTTTAGATGTGGCAAACTGAAGAAGCTGGTGCTGAATAAAAACCGCCTGGTAACACTTCCTGAGGCCATCCACTTCTTGACTGACTTGGAGGTACAATACTAAACTCAAGACACCTAAAAACTGGATTAATGTGTTAAAAAAATGTTGCTTTATCTCTACAAATTCTTATTGATCTAAGAGAAGAATCACTATCTGCTACACACACAAACCCTTTCATATTAATGTACCTCTTTGTAGGTACTGGATGTACGTGAGAACCCCAACTTGGTGATGCCTCCTAAACCAGTCGACAGAGCAGCAGAGTGGTACAACATCGACTTCTCCCTCCAGAACCAGCTTCGGCTGGCTGGGGCCTCACCTGCTACTGTAGCTGCTGCTGGAGGAGGTGTGTGTAACTGTGTGTAACTGTGTATAGTTTTGAACATGAATGCATTTTTGGTATACTACATTTAGATCCACTGTCTTTGGTTCTACCATTAAGCCAACTTGTGTGTTAAGTCTGTATCCTCATGTCTTTAAAACGATGTGCTGATGTGATGTGATGTATGTATGTGCAGGAGCCAGCCCGCGAGATCCCCTGGCGAGGAAGATGAGGTTAAGGAGGAGGAAGGACTGTTCTCAGGATGATCAGGCAAAGCAGGTGCTGAAGGGCATGAGTGACGTCGCACAGGAGAAGAAGAATATGGAGGTAAAAGATAGTAGCGGATGAAAGGACAGTGGAGAAAGTGAAAGAATATTTATGGACACATAAAGGTTGATGTATGTTTAATTTACCAATAAATCTGCTAACTTTGCAGGAAAACGGAGACTTGAAATATGCAGATTTAAAAGTTCGGCGCTGGGACAAGAGTCTAGAGAAGCCTCAACTGGACTACTCTGAGTTCTTTATGGAAGACGTGGGGCAGGTAGTGTGTCTGTGTGTGTGTGCGCAACATCACCTGGCAGCTTGTTTGTGTGTTAAAGTGTGATAAAGAAGAACTTTTCCTTCCCCTACTTCTCATCTTTTTCTATCACTGGGTAGAATTTGTCTTTTTAAATGTTGATATATGTCAGATTAGTATATGTCAGTATAAGTGTGTGTGTGTGTGTGTGTGTGTGTGTGTATATGTGTATATATATATATATATATATATATATATATATCTTCTTTTCCTCCTTTCTACAGGTTCCAGGGGTAACAGTGTGGCAGATAGAGAACTTTGTGCCCATGCAAGTGGATGAAGCTTTTCATGGCAAGTTATACGAGGCTGATTGCTACATCATCCTCAAGGTAACAAGTGTCATCAATCTGCCATCATATTACTTAGATTTGCATCAGACAATTTGGATTAACCCAACTGAATAGATCAGCCTCGGCCACTGTTGGAACATCATCTTGACTTCTTCACCATGCAATTGTAGACTTTCCTGGATGACAATGGAGCGCTGAACTGGCAGATCTTCTACTGGATCGGCCAGGAGGCCACACTCGACAAGAAGGCTGGCTCTGCCATCCACGCTGTCAACCTCAGAAATTACCTCGGAGCCGAGTGCAGGACAATAAGGGAAGAGATGGGAGACGAGAGCGAGGAGTTTAGTGCCGTATGTATAAACACACTGTTCATACACGCAAATAAAAGAAGACACATAAGGAGATGATAACTAACTTCAGCATAAAATAACTTCAGCAACACTTCATCAAAGCAAGCTTCATTTTTGTAGCTCAGAAGATAAAGTAACAGTACTTCACATACAAAATGAAGAAAATAAAGTATACAATAAAATCTAACCTTCAGCTGCTACATGCTGTTGTAAGTGATGAATGCTTTTGTCTTGTGTGTCAGGTGTTTAACAATGAGATCTCCTACATTGAGGGAGGAACAGCCAGTGGCTTTTACACTGTGGAGGACACAAACTATTCTGTCAGGTAGGCTGGAAGCCACTTGTTTTGTTTTTTTTTTTTAGAAAACATTTTGCTTCAAATCCAGTCGTCTTCTTTATAAGTCGAGTCAATTTTCTTTTATTATTTGTCTTTGGCTTTTATTATTGAAATGCCTTCAGTCATTTTGCAGCGTTGTTATCGGGGTTATTCGGAGTCATAATTAATTTTAATTGTCTTATCTATCTCTTGTATTTTATCAGGTTGTACAGAGTTTATGGCAAGAAAAACATCCGACTGGAGTCTGTACCTGCTAAGGCCTCGTCCCTCGATCCTCGGTAACACACCTGTTCTGCCTTGTACACAAGATACACACTTTCATATTTTTTCAACATTCTCCATCACACACACTCTGTCCCTTACAGATGCAGGTCTCCTGTTTTCTAATGCCTTTGTATACATCTTTTCTCTCTTTGCATTTACTGCAGATATGCAGTTAATTTGTTGCTCATTTTTTATTACTTCAATTTGATATGTACACTGTCTTATTTAGTGTGGAACTTGGATCATTGTGTTCATAACATCCTGTCTTTCTCCTATTGGCAGCTATGTCTTCCTGTTGGACACAGGGCTGGAAATCTTTATCTGGAGGGGAGCCAACGCTACACTGAGCAGCACCACGAAGGCGAGGTAAGGCGCAAATCAGGTGCCGCACACTGGCGTTGTCTCTAGGGGCCAATCATACATACTACAATGAAACAAAAGTTTCATAAACACCCAAAACTTTTGGTTAAATTTCAGCTTTGGGAACTGATTCCATCTTATAAATGCAGTGGTGCAAACCTGTGTATGTGCGTTGTGTTCATCTTTCAGGTTATTTGCAGAAAAGATCAATAAGAATGAGCGTAAGGGGAAAGCAGAGATCACAACCCTCATGCAGAACCAGGAGCTTCCAGGGTTCTGGGAGGCAGTAGGAGGACAACCAGAGGAGATCAAGAAACACGTACCAGATGATTTTTCTCCTGTCAGACCTAAACTATACAAGGTGAATCCTTTAGACAATATTCTGTCTGTAACTGACTTCATCCTTTGATTTTTAGTTGTTGTGGAGTACAGTGAAAGTGTTGTGTTGTAGGAGTTGTGGAGATGGAGCTTTCTTGTTCACAAGCTTGAAGTCACATGTCCTTTATTGTCCTGTAGGTGGGCTTGGGTCTGGGCTACCTGGAGCTGCCTCAGATTAACTACAAGCTGTCAGTCGAGCACAAAGACCACAAGATCAAACTGGACACGCTGCCAGAGCTAAGACTGGTATATTTATCTGCTGCACAGTCACTAGAAGGCACTCGAATAGGATCATATCATTTCTATCAGTTTTTATCAAATCCATCTTTATTAAATTGATCCACTGATCTTTATCCTCCACTTCCCTCCTCCCAATAATCCCTTCTGCTTCCATCCTCACCTACATTCCTCCCTCTCATCCTCCTCTCCCCCTACTTTCCATCTCTTTCTTCAGTTGCAGTCTCTGCTGGACACAAAGTGCGTGTACATCCTCGACTGCTGGTCTGACGTGTTCATCTGGATCGGGCGGAAGTCTCCGCGTCTCGTCCGCGCTGCCGCCTTGAAACTGGGTCAGGAGATCTGCTCCATGCTGCACCGACCCAAACACGCTTCTGTCACCCGCAACCTGGAGGGCACCGAGTGTCAGGTGTTTAAATCCAAGTTTAAGAACTGGGACGATGTGTTAAAGGTGGACTACACCAGAGCAGCTGAGACCGTACAGCAGAAAGACAACCTACAGGGCAAGGTCAGTGATACTCTGTGATAACAGGCTGCCAGTCAGATCCTACTTACTAACTTAAATAGGTCCAGTGATTCATAAAATATGGGATTGTTCTCAAAATATTCTTGTGTTTTAAGGATAAGAATATCTGTGTTTATTTAAATTCTGGCAGCATGTTGTTCGTGTTTGTTTATCTGAGTTTTCTCTCTCAGGTGAAGAAGGACGCAGAGAATAAAGACCAGATGAAAGCCGACCTCACGGCTCTTTTCCTCCCTAGGCAGCCGGCCATGGCCCTCACTGAGGTAATAACATACACACAGACACAGATGATGGTTGTTCCTTTCTGTGTAATTCCCTAAAGCACACACAAAAACAAAACGACATAAACAAAACAAAAACTTTCTTCACTTCTATTTATTTTTTCTGTCTAGGCTGAACAGCTGATGGAGGAGTGGAATGAGGATCTGGACGGCATGGAGGGATTCGTGTTGGAGGGAAAGAAGTTTGCTCGGCTGCCAGAGGAAGAGTTTGGCCACTTCTTCACTCAAGACTGCTACGTCTTCCTCTGCAGGTAAGTGCATGTGTAACGCTGTGTGCTCATGTCTGAATATTTTATGCTTTTGATATTAAAATATATGCAAGTCATTTTTTATAATACAGAAAATTACAAACCAGTTATTTTGCATTCATGCCAAGTAAAAAAAATTTTTTTATCTCGCTGTGCTTTTGTAGATACTGGGTGCCTGTGGAGTATGAGGATGACGAGAAGGAGAAGGGGAAGGTGAAGAAGGAGGGCGAAGCTGGTGAAGGAGAGGAGGATGAGGAGGAGGACAAACAGCCGGAGGAGGACTTCCAGTGTGTAGTGTACTTCTGGCAGGGCAGGCAGGCCTCCAACATGGGCTGGCTCACCTTCACTTTCTCCCTGCAGAAGAAGTTTGAGAGTCTTTTCCCTGGAAAACTGAAGGTATTATGATAGATTTGTGTTCATAATTTTGGGAATTTTTGGAAAATGGGAAATGTCTTGAACTGGCAACTGTTTTCTGTGTCGCTGTTCAGGTGGTACGTATGACCCAGCAGCAGGAGAACCTCAAGTTCCTGTCCCACTTCAAGAGGAAGTTCATCATCCACAAAGGGAAAAGGAAACAGAAGACGGACTCTGCCCAGCCCTCCCTGTATCACATACGCACCAACGGCAGCGCACTTTGCACCAGGTAAATATGTCGTATTAGATTTATCCACACCAGCAGCGAGTTTTAATTTCTGTCCTCACATCACATATTCACATTTCATCTCTCTTTTTTTTTTTAGGACCATCCAGATTGGAACAGATTCCAGCAATCTCAACTCGGAGTTTTGCTTCATTCTCAAGGTTGGGATTGTTTTTATCTGTCTAGAAAAAGTTGATTTGTTTTAAAATCATGATGTTCCTGTCTTCTTTGACAAAGACGTCTTTGTAGGTTTCTGTCTAACAGTGCGTTTTCTGCAGGTACCATTTGAGAGCACAGACAATCAGGGCATCGTTTACACCTGGGTGGGAAGAGCTGCCGACCCTGACGAAGCCAAACTGGCCGAGGACATCATGAACAGCATGTTTGATGACACGTACAGCAAACAGGCAAGTGTGCGCGTACTTCTGCTGCTTCCACTTAAACAGAAATTTCATCATTAAGCCTAAACTCCTTTCATATCAATCATCACCTTAGGTCATTAATGAGGGGGAGGAGCCAGAGAACTTCTTCTGGGTGGGGATTGGTTCTCAGAAGCAGTATGATGAAGATGCAGATTACATGAAATATGCTCGGCTCTTCAGGTGAGTTCCAATGTTTTACAAGTGGATATCATTAAGTCATTCATTAAATGAATAAGACTTTCTCCTTCACCACTATTTATTTCTTTTCCTCCTCTTCCTCTCCTTCCCTCAGGTGTTCCAATGAGAAAGGTTATTTTTCCGTGTCAGAGAAATGCTCAGACTTCTGTCAGGACGACTTAGCTGATGATGACATCATGTTGCTGGACAATGGCAAAGAGGTAATAATTATTGACCATGGATTTGTTTCACAGTTGGAAATTTTTTATTTTTTTTATTTTTCCCCCCCCACTGTGGAATCAGTTGGATTACATAATTTTCCCCTTCTGGTTTTCTCTCAGGTGTACATGTGGGTCGGTACACAGACCAGCCAGGTGGAGATCAAACTGAGTCTCAAAGCCTGCCAGGTTAGTGACAAACGTTCAGTTTGTGACTGTGCATTTCCATGAAGTTGTTGTTTATATATCCATCTCCACACCTTACTAACCCTTCCTCTCCTCTCCAGGTTTACATCCAGCACATGCGCTCCAAAGACACCGAGCACCCCAGAAAGCTGCGACTGGTGCGCAAGGGAAACGAGCCTCACTGCTTCACACGCTGCTTCCACGCCTGGGGGGCTTTCAAAACTCCCCCCGCATAGACAACAAATCATACGCACAAAAATGCTCACAATGACATCAAATTGATTTGCTGCCATGTAATTTTCTTCCACTAAGATGATGATGTCTAACCTAACCCAGCTTCACCCAAACCCTGACTTCCCACCCTCTCTCATGCTGCTTAACAGCCTCATGAGTCTGCCAGCACTCTCAGGCTCATGTCTTATTGGTTATATAACAGCACACACCCCAGAACAACTGGACAGATTTCAGTTCAGCAGAATATCCCTTTTCAGTGATCCGGTCAAGAGGCTGCTGGCTTTCTCGGTTTCCTGCTGTTGGGAGAGATGGCAAAATTTTTCTACAAGCTTTTTTTTTTTAGCCACAGCACTAAATACTGTTGAAAGAAGAGAATTATGTTTTGAGATAAAATGATGTGTACTGAGGCTTTATGAAAACCCAAAGGGAGGTGTATCCCCAAACATATCTATCTGTTGCGCTGCTTCTGCGTGGCTTGTGCTGCATGGTCGATAGTTTTCAGGGGGTTCAGTTTAAGAGCTGCTCCTCCGTGCTTTGTGCCATTTTGCGCAGGCTCAGTTGAAGCAGTTTCAGTCAGATAAAAGTTGATTTTACAGTTTTTATCGCTTTTTTCATTACTGAGGAGCTGAAGAGAAAACAGCGCGATACTTGTTCTTCTGAGGAATGTTGATTTATATATATATTTTTCTGTTGTATGACTATACATGGTATGTATGTATGTGTGTGTGTGCGTGTTTGCCCCATGCGCCTTCACTGAAATGGGGTCTTCCCCTTTCCCAGTCTGTTTGATCTCACCTCCTTGTAATTTGTTCACTGATTTGATGGCTTCTTCTTGACAGATTTTAACCCTGAAAGAGACACTTTTGACTTCTGAAATCAGAGCAGAGGTCAGGGAGCAAGTTACCGTTTGTGAGACTGCCTTGTTTTTATGTTTCTGGTCAGATGTTTAAATGTACAATCAGTAGAGCCAGGAGATCCTGAAACATATAAACAGCACTGTATTCTACGTTCATTCAGACAAGAAAGAGCTCAAAAGTTTCTTTTCCAAAAGTTTGTTTGTTCAATGATGCTCAAAATTCTGCAGTGTTAAAATTTCGACAATTTTGTCAGACACGGATCTCAATTTGTTATACCTTAGTGTTGTTTTCTTCAAATATGTTTCTCATTTTGGAACAAAACTTGTAATTTTTTGTTAAAGACAATTTTAATGGGAGATATTATATCATATTAAGAGACATATCATAATAAAGGGACAGTAGTTTGTTTTATGGTTAACAGCTTTGTGATTGGCTTGACCAGTTCTACAGAGTACATAACATAGCTGCTTGTGATCATGTGACTTGTGTATTATGCAGGTATTGGTCCAAGCAATATATCTATATATATGTGCATAATGATTGCAACTACAGTACCTTCATTTTTGTTTCTTTACATTATATTTTGTGGGGTGAATTGTATGCCTGTTAGTGTTTGAGTCTTACACATATATGTATGTGTGTGTATGAGTATGTGCACATGCTCCTGATGCCACCTGCAGATGCTTTATTTATGTATTTTATATTAAAATAAAATCTCACATTGCATATTTTGTCAACTGGCTTTTCCATTTATCAATTTCCTTGAATAAAATCTCTTGTGGTGTTACAAATTTAAGATTTTAGTTAGATTTCTTAATTCCAAACACTCCTTCCCCTCTTCTCATTTCTCAGTTTGTACATCTTCGACTGTTCTCTCTTCTTGTTTAGACAAGGAAGTGACACAAGGAGAGGAGATGAGCACATCCTTGTTTCAGAACCATAATTTCAAAGCGATGTCAAATATGAATTAATGGAACAGCTGCATCATCTGCCCATTGTTTTGTTACAACCTACCACTGTATTATATATATGATGATATTACTGTTCTGCTTTTCAAATCACTTTTCACAGATGTTCTTCCATATCTATGAAAGAAAGCCATAAATGGTTGTATGAAAAGTATTATACAAATGAAGCATGCAGAGGTGTGAATATTCCAGCCTTTTTTTATATGTCACAGGTACCAAAAAAAAAAAACATCTGCAAAGATACACGTGTGCTTCCTCGCTCATAGCGCCTCCAGCAAGCTTCTTCTCTGTTGATGCATTTTAGAAATTGAGATATCCTCAAACATGGTGCATGTATGATGCACTGTTAAATTAAACAGCATTAAAGCACACACACACAAAAAGAACATTTAAAAAGAGCTCCACACATACGTTTTATATTATGTACAAACCAAACACAGCAAACCAAATCCCTTAGAGAGAGTAAATAATTTTATTAACATTTCAACAATTCTTCATCAGCCAAAAAACTAAATGACCCAATTAATAACCTACGCACAAAACTGAATGACAAACAAATTCATCTTAACTGTGGAATAAAAAAAAATTGTGCCAGCTGTAGCATGAAAGGGTTAATTATCTGAGTGTCAACCAGAAACACCGACAAAAGTAAAAAGGCATTAACATGATTCCTACCTGTTGAGCTACATAAGTTAGTAGTGAGGTCCCTATTTTTTATTTTTATTTTTATTTCATTTTGGTTAAGATGATGTGATCAAAAAGCTTGAATACTGGGCGGTTTGTAGGAGGCTCTAATATGTTACTCTATCATCGGCTTGCTGTTATAAACCTGTCTGTTAACCTTGATATACTGTATATATGCATTTTTTTTATTATTTTTTTTACACAGTAAAACCTTTAAAAAAGAAGGGTTAAAAATACTGGTGATCAAAGCTTTGTAGCTAGCCAATATTACCCACAATGCACCAATTCACAGAAACCCAAAGAAATCTCCTGGGCGCACCATAGTACACAGTACATTTACACTTCGCATTCACACCGACTTTGCCTCCCTCGCCACACTTCCCTGAGTCCCTTCAAAAGATTTCTGTAGATGACGCAACGTTACGAGGAGGGAGGATTTAACCCCTCACGTCGCCACATTCTTTACCTTCACCCCCTTCTCGTTATGTTTCGATTTACTGAAATTAAGCAGAGTAGAGAAAACGTGTCTTTTAAATCAACACTGAAACTGTTTAACCTCTCGACAATGCTGTAACGTCACATGATCCCAGTGAGCGTAGCTTCCTTATTGTACACCAGAAGACAACGATGTTGCACGGGTCGCATGCAAGAGGGCTTAAAATTGAAAGAAGCTGCTTAAAAGAATTCACTGCAGGTGTTTTCGTACCGTGTCGCACTCCTGTGACATCACTGCCCACCTCCTCCTTCTTTCTGATACAAACTGAAAAGTGGAAAATGCAATTAAAAGAAAACAGTCTCAAACCAGCCGCAGCATCATCTTCACTTCGCTTTTTCTGATCGTGTGTGAAACGCAGGCTTAAAGCGAGACTCTCTCTTCTTGCATCCGCAGCTCTACAGTATCCATCATAATAAAATACTTCACTTTGCCCAAAAGCCATACAAAACATATTCGGCATCAATCTTTGAAATACAAAACACACCCTTATTAACCCAGTATGCTTTTTTTTTTCCCCCATTAAGACAAAGAGCTTAAGTAGACAGAGAGCTAGTTTAAACCTTGGTGATGATATCTCCTCACTGCACTTATTGGCACCTAAAAGGGGAAGAATATAAACGCTACAAATTTCAATACTCAAATATTCAAAATACTTCATTTGCTAGTCTTGCTCTCTTTAACGGTACAACACTCCCTTTCCTTTCAGTCTCTGCTGGATATCCTCGGTTCATAAACGGGCCTGTGGTGACGCTATAAGTGCAGAACAATCCAACACATAGTGTGTACAAGGAATCTACAAGCAAGTGAGCACCAATTCCAGTTCCTACTGCGGGGAAACCTCAGACCAACCGTAGCACGCCACAAAACTGTGGGTAGAAAAAAATAAAAACAGATTCTCCTATGTAGGATGTAACAGCCCTTCCTCCGAGCCACGGTCATCATGCCTCGACTGGCTGGAGAGAATAAGATAAGGGATCAGGAGGTGCAGTCACAGCGACACCGCCATGATAGAAATTTTCTTTACTTCTTGTGTGTCACCTCCGAGTCAGTCCAGCACCATGTTGTGCTCGAGGTGATGTCATATCTCCAAAGTGGTTATAAAAGAAGACTTTTAACGTTTTTATTTCCTCCCCAGTTTGTGGCAGGCTAACAGGAGAGCGCAGAGTGGCGGCCGGGGGGCTCGACAGTGGGCTGATGGGAGATGTTTGTGGTCCAGCACTGAAATCCGGTCCATCCAGGCCACTTGAGCCCCTCCCTGTAAAACTTCAACAACAAATCAAAAGACAACATGAGCAACAATCACTTTTACATAAAGAGCTTAATTCAAAGACAAAGTCAAAGGAATCGTTTTGGGGAAAACTGTATATACAATATATTATATATTCAATATATATGAGTTTTGGACTGTTGGTCAGACAAAATATTCAACCAGAAGATGTTATTTTGGGTTCTGGATAATTGTGATTGTGATGCGATTTGACATTTCTTAGACAAATAAAAAGAAAAAAAGAAAATGTATTAATTGAAAGTTAACCAACAGATTATTGAATAACATATACTACAAATAAAATATATATTAATAAATCTAAATAAATTGAATATTTTACAAACAAGTAAATTGCAGAATTTACAGTGCATTTGTATTTTTCTGATGGCATCACCAGAGGGTAGCAGAGAGTTAGAAACTAAAGGAGATGTGTTGACAATTAGACTGAGAAGGGAGATGATTTCAGCAGCCGCCTCCTGCTGAGTTATAACTGCTGTTTTATTGTTATTGAACGGATGAGTGCAATCAGTGCAGAGACGGTAAACGCTTCCACTATATGCTTCAACTACCTAAACTACTCACATGTCACTTAATTTAATCATATGCATCTTTGCTTTCAATATCAACAAACAGTAAATACAAATATAATATATATATACACACGTCTTTAACCGTGATGATAATATCCTATACCTATATCAAATCCTGCATTGTATATCCTAAATTTGTATTTCCAGAGGTAACACATGTTGGTAGCAGCTGAATAAAAGCTGCTCCATTTCAGATTCCTGCTCTACTGCAGCGTTCGTCACGGCTACTAAAAACAAAATATTGAATAAGACAAGACGTACATGGGAGATATTTAATCTGGCCAAACTGCTACAAGTGGATAAAGCTGCACAAATGAGCCCTGGGCCAACTACAAGTACAGTACAAAGAAACTGAGCTGCCTCGCTGGAAATGATTTCTGCTCCACTGGCTTTTCAAAGACACGGAGTGCAGAGGAAAACAGAGCGCAGGGCTCGTTATTGGAATGCAGCGTTCAGACAGAACAACTCTTTGAAGTTTCCACACGCTGGACCAGCTCCATTAGAAACAGGTGTCTGTCTCTGTGTGAGTCTCTGTTGGTTCTTATATACCCAGTGTTGTGTCTAAGCAAGTATGAGCTCACGCATCTGTGTTTGTGTTTTAAAAGGAAATGCATTTGAGTGCCTGTTTCTCACCTGTTCAGTTGATGAGGATGCCAGTCGAGTGTCCCTCTTCCTCTTTGATGTTCTTCAGGTTATTCTCTGCCTCGTCCACAGTGCTGCAGGCACATACGCAGAACACAAATTTATTCTCGTCTAAAAAAACATTCATCCAACAGCGTGAGCTGTGTGTAAATGTAGATGTACAGGACTGTATGCCTACGTTAGGAAATCCCTGACGTCCTCCACGGTGAGTTCTCCGGTGGAGTCGAGGGTGAGGTCAGCGCAGCTGAGGGGGGAGTCCAGCGGGGTGTCCAGGGTGGGAGACGACAGGGTGCTCGGAGGCTCTTCTGTTTGCCCTGTGAGGGAGAAGGCCAGACAGTCAAGAGTCTGAAAGCTTCATCTGTTGGAGGACTCCTACTGACTGAAAATCCTCTAATGCTGCCACAGCAACTTCTTCATCTTTTCCTCTTTCAGAATGGACAGCATTTAATCTTTTAAGAGCCTGATTTCACAATCAGCACCTGTTTGGGCATGATTGGTTATGGATTCCTTTCTGTAAGGCCCAACAACGTATAGCGAATCAAAAGTACACGAGAGAAGATTAACCCACTTTCCAAGACTGATACATCTGATACATCTGTAAACATAAACTTTGTGACGGTATTAATGTTCACAAGTTGTTAATGAACAAGTAGCAGGTGACAGGCCCACTAGGATATAAACAAACCCTACTCTGGTCTCCACGACAACCTTCATTTCCTGCCACGGAGGGAGGTGTTGGGCCAGAGAGGCAACTGGGACATACTGAATGGTTACCATGGAGACCTGAGTGGAACCCCTGCAAGGGCTGCTCGGAGTTTAAGAGGCTCAGAGAGAGAAGAGCGACAGGACAATAAATAGGGGGAGAAAAATAACAAGAGGAAAGAAGAGCAACAAGCAGGAGAGACATGGGAGAGGAGTAGAGGCAAAAAGAAAACGTGTGTGTGTGTGTGTGTGTGTGTGTGTGTGTGTGTTCAGACCTACCCTCAGCCTGACCCATCTGGTTCCTGTGGGTTCCGTTGGCCTGCGGCTGCATCGTTGTGCCATCGCTGAGGAGACACATAATTTACTTTGGCGATAGATGGAGTCATAATAAAACAGTTACAGTAAAAGTATCATTTCTTTGGTTTTGGATTCCCTTCGAGTTGGTGGTAACCCACGAGAACAGTAGGGCTTAATCGTTCCCAATGTGGGGTCCAGGGACCACCAAAGGGTCATTGATAGGCTTACGGGGTCCATAGCAAATGTGGTTAATTTGACTAATTTTGCTGCTCAGATTCAGATAATATGCAATTTATTAGTCATTACAAAAACATCTTGTCCCTGTATACTGGAGGACTTTGGCAGGGAAACGTTTGCAGTGACAATCACAGCAGCTAATTGTTATCTACGAGGATGAATGGAAGTTAATGTGTCCTAAAACAAGGTACATCTGAGCTATACGATTGTGTCAGTGTGTGTTTATGTTACCTGGCTGTCGTGGGCTCTAGTGGTCGGTCCAGCTGAACATAGCATAGCGGTTCAGTGAGGACCTTAGCAGACAAGGAGAACCTCTCATACTCTGAGGGAGAGATCAGGTAGAACCCTGTATAGAACACACAGACAAAAATTACGACATGAAATTGTGATTAACTGGGAACTTTAAAAAGCTGTCCACATGATTTACGTAGTTTATGCAGGGACACTATTTCTGCAACGACAAGCTGTTCACACACCACTTCTACTTCTTTCACTATAAACACTTTTCTGTTCACAGTCACTGTTCACTGATGAAGGCAGAAGTCTCAGCTGATAACCTGCCGTGTTTTAAATCAATCTTTACCTGCGTTATTTCTTGAAATTGTGTTGTTTCACAGTGTTGAAATTTCATTATCAAAATGCGATTTTCTGTTCCTTTTCTGCCTCTGAAGTTTTTTTACTGCACCTTCATTAAAATCAAGTATTTTCTCCTCACCTTGTCCATTCTTGGTAAAGACGCAGGATGCAATGCCGCTGATATCTTCTTTACGGATGCAGTCATAGCGCACCTGAAAACATACAAAACACTATGTTAACTATCAGTACATCATTTCATATCCAGTGAAAGTACTGTTGCAGGTGTTAATATACCGATCAAGCTGCACAATTACTGTATATACCCCTACAATGCACACAATCATACCCCTAAAACCCTACCTGCGGTCTGAGGCCAGGTATGTTAAAGAGGTGCATGTCGCCCAGGTTGGTCAGACAGACCAGTGTGTGTTCGCTGTAGTCTTCCTGAGCTGTGGAGCTGAAGACCACCAGAGCCACCTTCCTCACCCGACAGCCTTCGTGTGCCGTCAGCTTGAACTTGGTCTTAGCGCTCACTTTGGGGAGAGAGAACACCTACAGAAAGCAGAGGAGGAGAGTAAATATTAAAAACTGCAACTGTATATTCTCAGGAATTTTATGTGTATTACTTCATCTTCAGCTGTTACCTTGAGCTGTTCCTCTGAGGCGATGAGCACAGAGTGTGCGTTGGTCATATCCGGCGCGATGGCAAGGTCCTGCGAGGCTTCATACGGGTCCGGTAACGGTTTACCTCGGCCGTCCAACACGCAGATCGACACGACAGGGGCTCTGTGCATTAGCTGGATCTCTTTACCCAACACTGCCTCCACGCACACGCTGCTCTCCCCTGCGCCGCCTCGTTCACACACACGCCCTGAGCCCACGCCGGGCACCTCCAGAGCGTAGGCGTACACACTGCCGGAGTTGGTGCCTGCCCATAGTGTGGGGCCGTGGTGTGTACCTGGTAGATTTAAATATAAATCATGTGTGTGTCAAACCCAAGTGACAAAAATAATTTACACACTCCTAGCAACCTAGAAAAGGTTACCAGCTCAACAACTAAAACCTGATGACTATAATTGAGGGAACTGGTCTTTCCTCAAGACTAGGCTGAATTAATGTCTTTAAAAAATGTGTTTAAATTTAAAATTCCTACAATCTGTAAGAGAAAACTCCAAGTTTAATTCATAGTCCTGATGAGCATGTTAACACACCATCACGCAGGAAGGTGTCGGCAAAACAGAGACATCGGACCACTCCAGACAGCGAGTCATCTGCTGACCGGGGTTCAATCCTTCGCTGTACTGGAGCCACGTCCTCCTGCTCTGCTAGAGCAGCGTTTGCCTCTTGGACCTACACATAAACACACACACAAACACAGTCACAAAATGCATAGATATTAATTCAATTGCTCTTTTGCTCCCATGGACAGACAGACATTTACCTTGCTGGCGGGCGTGGTGATGGTGCGTTTCTTCCCGGACACTCTGCTCTTGCGGATGCGTCTGAAACTCTGTCGTAGGGACTTTTTCAAGGATTTAACTCTGGACAGGGGACCCTCCATCGCCAAAGAGTCATTAGGGTGCAGGGTACACCTAGGATTTGGTGAATTTATCAGATAACCTTTTCCAAAAGGGAAAGTATAGGTAAGGGGTGTAGTAAAGATTGAGTCTAAATACTAAAACATCTCTTCTTTGCTGCATGAACAACCAAGAATGAAAAGAAAACCCCAAGTTGTGACAGCGCGTTCCTACCTTGCCAGCACAGCGTTTCGTCTGTGGTAGTCAAACAGGCCAAATCCATGACTCGTCCCGAAGGAGATCAGGTTCCACTCGGCATGCAGTGCCACCGCTGTAACAGAGGCTGGGGGCAGGCACTGCACCAGCACCAGCGGCTGAAAGCCTGGGGGGAAGGGGGCGGGCTTAAGACGCGGCTCCAGCCTGTCATGGCCCTTCCAGGTGAAGCCCTCCCTGTCCTGCAGCAGGTCAACTACCGACACATCCACCAAGTGGTCAGAACGCTCGTCACTCAAACCCAACACGATCACCTGGAGAGATGAAAGGAGGAAGGGAACATAACGGCATATTCAGTACTCTGTTTATGGTGTTTCTGTGAAGCTGACCACATAAAACTCGTCTACAAAAAGTGGAACGTTTTCAGTGCGCTGAAAATGCCAGGTCACATTCCAGTGACGATACGTAAAAGGTGCATTAAAGCACTGTGCTCAGTTAAAATGTCAGCTTTGTAACACAGTGGGAAACTCCTGTGTGCAAATGCTCTAATGGCAATAATTGTTATTATGTGGTTTGTTCTGCCCAACATGAGTCCAGTTTGTCAAGTTTTAAACTTTCAGTCTTGGTAAAAACATACATACAACATAATTCTACTTAACACAGCTGTATCCATCATGGCTGAGCAGATATTTAGTGTAAAAACATTTGTGTGATCGCAGTTAAAGCACACGTAAAAAGTGTAAAACATCTAAACAGTCGTCAGAATAGCTTGTGTACAGCGTCTTCTAGGAATGACCTGAGACGGTGTGTGAGCGGTCAGTGCATTTACATGTGTATGTACATTTTTACCTGTCCAGCAGTCCCAGCCACCACCAGCTTGTTACTGTACTTGCAGAGACTGATCTTCTGGATGCCCAGCCTGGGGTCATCACTGTACGGGTCAAAACAGCCCACCTACACACACACACACACACACAAGATGGGATTAGTTACTTACTGCAGAAGCCTGCATATAGTTTACTATGCGTTCATTTATTTGGATGCACATCAACTTAGTTTTACTTACTTTCAGATGTACAGAAAAAATAGACAATGCAGTGACATCAAGACACTTAAGGTTAATGTTACTGCAGCTATAGCATGCATTCTGAATATGCAAACAAATTCAAAGTTCACAGTTTCTGAATCTCTGATCTCTACTAGTCGCTCATGAATTCAGTTCAGGATGATCAATGTCGAAATGCTCTCCTCCTCCTCAGTCGACAGCAGCCTCTTTACTCTAATTCACTACCAAATGCCTTCCCCTTCATACACACTCAGCAAAACATGTGCAGTAATCTGTCACACACACACACACACACACACACACACCACACACACACACACACACACGCATTCCAAAAGAATCCCTTCACATGGGAGCTGTGTCTTGGCAAAACAAAGAGTAGGAGAAGTTGGTCACTAATGCACACATACACAGAAAGAGTGGGCTGATGGGTCTGGTTTTCATTACAGAAGAAAAAAAAGGGAAAGGCTCTTCATCCCATATGAGAGCCACATTCCTGAACATGCAGCTCTGTTACCACAGGATACATGAGGAAAGGTGGGGGGGGTGAGTGGGAGAGCGAAGGGGAAGAAAAGAAGAAGTAAAAGGAATAGGAAAACAAACCTAAGAGGTGTGTGTGAAGTCAAAGACTGATATTAATCTCTAAATAAGACAGTTATGCATCTTCTCTTCACTGTGATCCCTGCAATCTACTGTAGAGAAGAGATCCCAGGACGTATACGTTTATCTTAGGCGCCCCCCCCCCCCAAACACTGAGAAACATCTCCAACTCGAGTTGATTTAAATATTCATTGAGCGCTTCCATCTCCATTTCCTGTCAACATCTACCAAAAACCGCCTTGCATAGCCAAATTCCCTCGACATGAAATTCTGCTTCCCGATGCTGAATCAGTTCATTTAAATGTAACGCTATACAGAAAACAGGCCGTTAAAACGGAATCAGACAGTGGTTCCTTCACAGTCAAGTTTTAATAACGGGAACAATGGGGTGGGCCTGTCTGAAAACCAAACACATGAAAACAATCAGATGGGAAAATTAGGCCACAGATGTAGTGTTACACAGTTACTGTGTGTGTGTGTGTGTGTGTGTAAAACACAGATTGTTTTTATTCCCACAGCCTGTAAAATTAGATCTTGTGCCTGATCTTGAGGGGAAAGACTTTTACTCTCCTATTCCTATCACGCACTCAAGCCTTCTCAGTACTCACCTTCCTGAAGGGTGGCCATTCCTCTTCCTGCTGCATGTCGGGGTCGTCGCTAGGGTCCTGAGGGTCGTCGCTAGGGTCACAGTCAGTGTGGAAGACATTGGCTGTGCTGAGTTTGTATAGTGGTGTAAGAGCAACACCTGACGCATCCCAGAAACGCACAGTGCCATCCTCATGCCTGTAAACACACAGATTTAAAAAAATATATAAACAAAGAAACAATCTGAATTTTCTGTGTATTTTGGTGCAAAATTGATTCGTATTATGCACATCTGATTGTGTGATTTCCAATTTGTTACGTGCTTAATAACAGCAGCCGCATTTCATTTTCAGTCTGTAGTCAGTGGTTTTGAATCATATTTTATAAACTGTCCATTAAGTTCACCTAATAGACTTGGGAGACAAGTCTTACTTACATTAATATGATATCAAAGTAAGTAAGTGTGTGTGTGTGTGTGTGTGTGTGTGTGTGCGCACGCAGATACCCCGTCAATAGCAGCTCTTGTTGTTTGGATGGAGGTGCCAGGTTTTTTCCTCCACATATGGGCCAACTCTACACAGACAGACAAAAGATTAGTCAAAAAAGATGCAGGAGTAAATAAATTCACATATTGAACTGCGACTGATAACATATTTCATTATGACCCTGGCTATAAATTTACTGGCCCTGATACACAGGCATGGATGAGCATGTGTAAACAAAAACTCTCTCTGGACATTATAGTGCCAGTCACACAGACACAGATGATTTATAATGGTACCAGCTGTGAGGGTGTGGATATGTGTGGGTGGGTGGGCATGTTAGTCTAATCTGCCACTGATCAAACAGCTGTTCTAAGCTACAAAGCCTTTGCAAAGCCTTTAACTGCCCACACCTGCTCTTAAAGTTAACACAATACCAATAGGCTGATGGTCAAACCTCCGCTGGTTTCCTCACAGCCATCTAGCTGCCAACGTATGAGCTCAGAGGAACAGGTACTATTTAATTACTTGGAAGAATCAATTACTTACTGATACTGCTCTCCATTTATGAACAGATGAATTGAGCCTTAATATGACACTTGGTAGAAAGCCAAAAAAAAAAACAACAACAACCTGTAACTTGAATCTGTGAGCTGATTAGTGTTGACGGCTACGCTTAAAGAGCATGCATGAGTAGGCTCGGCTATTGGCCAGACTCTGTTCAAGGTCTTCTCGGGTTAAGCTGCTTGCATCTTGGATTTTCTGTAATTCAATATTTCTGCTGCCATGAATAAAACATTTTACAGAATAGTCATGTGGCGTCCTGCCTACAGCTACAGTAATGGATGAGCAGAAACCAATTAACAATAACAATAACAATAATAATAATTGGTGACTCCCCCTACTTGTTAAATGTATCCTATCAAACTGAGCTCCACAGATCGCAGTGTGCTTCTCACCCCGTGTACGTGTTGGCGGCCTTGCTGTGCTTTGCCAGCGTTGACCAGCCTCTCCCAGAGTTTGGGCGGAACGCTGGAGATGTGGCAGGAGCAGGTGATGGCCGAGGAGTGGAGAGGAGCCAGGTAGGGAGTCGGCACAGAGGGCCACCCAGGGGTCTGGAGGTCGATAACGACCAGCTCTTCTTCTAGTAACACCACCAACGCTGACGGGTCATCAAACTCTGTGAACAGGAGAGGCAAGACAGAATGTTAAGCATAACACTCCTGGAACATTTAGATGATAGTTTAGTCAAGCAGAAAGAGACGCTGACTTGAATCAAAAGGAAGGAAAACACTGGAAGGAGTGCATAGATACCAAAGCACAAGCCAGTTACGCATCTTTATTGCTGGCCAGCTCCTCACCTTTCTCTTGCTCTATGCTGTGGACAGTAAAGAAGTCGATGACTCGGGATGTGAAGTCGAGGGTGACGTGGTCTTTGTCCTGTTGAATGGTCAGACAGTGGCGGTCACCGTAGCTGGCTCTGGGCATCCCTCCGCTGTATAACAGCACTGGTGAGCTGAAGTAGTAGGAAGTAAGGCACACAGAGATGTATGGAAGAGTTGTCATTCAGGTCAATTATATCCATCATCACATTAATGTTTCAAAGGATAGCAAAGCAGGAAAAAACATGCATGCTATATGTATATTTATTTGTTCAAATATTCCTTTAATCTTTGTGTTTTTCCCTTTTAGGGCGAATCACTCACCCCGTCTCTGTTGTCCTCCACAGGATTTTGTTGATAGCTTTACAGGGAAATGGACCTGCAATAGATACAGTGAAGTTAAAAAAAATATCAACTATTCCATATGCCAGAAAGCCTTTTTAGTATGGAGGAGGCAAAGAAAAACAAAAATTAAAAAAATCTAAAGCAGAGGAGGTTCAATGCTTAAACTTTCCCATAAATACTCTGGATTATCATCATTATCTAGATGTCACATAGTCACTCCCACAAGGAAGCTGACCGGACAGATTTCCATAACACTGACCCTGATTCTAACGGCAACTGTGACTTTCTACTATGTCTCACAATATGTCGCCGGTCATGGTTCATGTAGCCATAGTTAATCACTGGACATTGTTTTTTTTTAAGGCAAGATAATGTCAGAATACAGATTCATCAATGTACTGCATGCCTCAAACAGCTCAAACAAAACTGTGTTTGTTATGTATGTATTTCTCACCGTATGGTATGGTGGAAGACACTGGCTGGTGATTATAGGTGTTGCCGCTGGAAACAGCCCACACGGAGTAGCCACCATCACTATGGGAACTGACAAATAAGTTTCCAGAACGTTCCCACACGAGGCTCTCCAGCTGCTGCCGGGGGGGGGGGGTCACATAGCAAGAATCAGACATATAATAACAACCTGTTGACTACTGAAACTATTGGTTACCAGATGAAACATCATCGTACATCATTGTGCACTACACTTTACTCTATAAACCAGGTACCTGCTTGCCCAGGAAGAGCTGATCGACATGACGGGTGCTCAGATCCCATAGGACCACTAGTCCCCGGCTGTAGCCAATCAGAATCTTCCCTGGCTGCTGAGGATGTTCCTGGAGAGATTCCACTGGCCCCAAGGATTTCCCACATCTGTAGTCATCTGGCAGGCTTGAAGAAACAAAACATTACCCATCATCCACCCACATCTGTCGCCTTTGTCAGAAAGGATCTGCTTATCCAGCGTGCTATAAATTACAAATGTCTACAGGTCAAAAAAAAAGTGAAATAATTGTCAGTGAAATGTCCTGCATCAAGTGTGTTTAATGTTCATTATGAGTCATGTTCATTTAAAAACATGTTATCAAGTTATAACATAGACGTAATTTACACGGGGGATAGGGGGGTCATGACCCCCCCAATAATCAGATCCAACCAATATAACCACATTATTCCGATTAATAAATGTATTAATTATTTTGCATGAACAATTTGTTGATTTGTTTCCTTATTAACTGTATTTACCATAAAAACCGTAGCATCTCTAATCATCTGGTAATGTAGTCCCCCCCTGCCAAATACTTGGTCTCACCCAACCCGGTTTCTCTCCCGTACATTTACTCTTTGCTGTCAGTGTGGTGAAGTTGCTGGTTAGTGGTAGCGGTGGCACGCTTATGCCTTTATTGCACCATGAAAAGAGCAAACGGCGGACAGACAAGCATTTTTTATTGTTGGTCGAATCGATCGACGTATTGGGCACCCCTGTTTTAGTGGTACGCAGTACCGGACCGTACCGGCTTACTTTCACTCCTCTGCGAGCCACATGCAGTCATCAAAAGAGCCACATCTGGCTCGCGAGCCATAGGTTGCCGATCCCTGAGTTAGACAAAATGTTAAGCCAAGGGGAGTTCATGTGAGCATAAACATGGAATACCTGAAATGGGCTATAACATTGCATAAAGAATGTAAGCTAAATATTACAGTAAAATTATGTGGGAAACACTGAAACAACATAAAAAAATGAAAAGCATTGTTAATATACTAGTTAGAGGGCAAAATGTGTTTAAAATGCTTCTTTTTGGTGAGGTAATATGCGTTCTCCAAAACTAGTGTGAATATACTTGCCAGATCAAACCAAGTTTAACCTACTGTACTCTTGCCACGTTTATTTTTTTTATTCAAACGTAAGTTATTTGAGTAATTAAAGTAATTTCAGCAATATAGATCTCTTGTGTGACATATAATTCACCCCCAATCATTCAAAAATTGAAAGATTTTTAGCCCGCGCATCAGTTTTGAAATCCTGCAACGGCCCTGAGTGTGACCCCCCCAATGTTTAACCCAAAGTTACGCCCTTGAGTTATAAGTTAACTCTTCAGACTTTAAAAGGCCATTTTGTTAGAGAGGAGGCCCAAATTTTGACTACATGATGTAATGTACAAGGGGGAAAGAGAGGGATGACACGAGGCATGAATGAGAGATGTGTACAAACTACTTCTTTTGCACCAAAACAATCAAAAAAGAAATTCAGTGTTAAAGCAAATGTATAATAGAATCGCCAATGAGTGCAAACTATCTGTATAAAGTCTAATACTGCAGCACAGACTGCAAAACAACAACAACAACAACAACAATGAAATTAACATCAAGCTGGACCTCAGCTTGTGAACGAGACATTCCTCTGAGGCAGTAGAGGAATGTAGAGCAGGACACACCCTCGAGATGTCAGAGGATTCCCTTAGCGAAGGACAGGGAAAAGAGGGGGAGAAGAGACAGGAGGAGGAATGATAGCGGTTGGAAAGCAGTGGAAGGGGAGCAGAGAAGAAAGCATGGCAGCTTTTGGGGCCCTTTGCTGTGGATGAGGCAGGACCATCGCAAAAAGAGATGGTCAGCCTGCCTGCCGCCCCCACTTCACTGAGGAAGATCCTCTCCGGAAGCACAGAGGCAGAAACATTCCCAACAAAGCATTCCATTGTCTCTGTCACAAGTATTTTTAGGGAATCCAGCATCCTGCTACAGAGTCCCGGTGATGAGCCTCTGTGTGTGTGTGTGTGTGTGTGTGTGCATGTGCATGTCTGTGTGTGTGTGTGTGTGTGTGTGGAGATTCAGCTGAAACACTTCCCGACCGGAACACAGCATTTTGGCAGCCGGTACAAAGCCTCACTGTCTAAAACCTCCCCTCTTTTACACACACACACGACTTATCAGGGCCCTCGTTAGGCCTCAGTTCTGCCCACTTCCCTAAACAAGCCTGTTTAATGAGGGGTTTGACCGACCAGTCAGACAGTCAGTTACAGAGCATAAAAAAGACACAACAGAAGCTCTGTGATACACTGCCAGTGCATCGACAAGAAATGCAGCGAGGAAAGCTGCCGCATTCAAAATAATGACTACTTTCTTATATGTACAGGGAAAAAAAATCAATATATTGCCAGTTTATCTAAATTTGTGCTGCAATACCAGTGTTTTGCTCTAGTACACTGCTGAATTTTCACACATGGCTGCACATTGCATGAATAGGGCTGGACTAAATTTCAATGAAAAAAATTCAATGCAACACTGTCCCAAGACAGATGCCTCTACATCTTAATTTTCTGTGCCAATTTTAGAAGAATATGTATATAAGAAGAGTTGGAATATTAATCTTAATGTAATGATTGACTTTACAAGAATCACATGACACCAGGCTTCAAAAATTGATATTGATATAATGTCTAGCAATCCTTACTCTGCTTTACTTCTTATTTGATTAAACATTTCTCTGAATCAAATCAAATCAAATTTTATTTATATAGCCCAAAGATTCGAGTGAGGAAAAACTTGCCTTTAACAGGGAAAAAGGTGGAAGAAACCTCAGGAAGAGCCACAGAGGAGGGATCCCTCTCCCAGGACGGACAGACATGCAATGATGTCACATGTACAGAACAAAGTCTGTACATCTCTGAAGTCATTTTACGCAACTGTCTCACCTCTGCGTGACCTGATCCTGGAGTAGCGTCTGGTTGTCCTTCAGCGAGAGGCGTGGCAGATCCACGAAGTACACACCCCCTCCCTCTGTTCCAATGCAGAGCAGGTCACATGACTTCAGCAAGAGAAGGACTGTTACTCGAGTGGTACTGGGTGAAAGGAGAGGAGAGGAGAGGTGATGCGTAAGTCACGAATTCACATGTGAAATACATGTGAAACAGTATTAACAGGCTCTGTACCTGCAGCTCTCAATGCCAGGTCTCCCTGGGAGGCTGTAGTTACCCACTTCCTGTAGACAGACCACGCCCTCTCTTTTAACCCCTCCCAATTCCCTGGGGGGCAGCGCCACCAGCTCCCAAAGGTGAATTGTGTTGTCATCCAGCAGTGACAGCAGACGGCCCTATTGCAGAATAAGCCTCATTAATGTCACACATCAGGTTGGCTACCATTACCATCTCTTTTAGTTCGTTTTTTTTCGCCAGAGCTCACCTGTCCAGGAAGGAAGTGGATCTGTGTGACAGCAGTGGTGTCTTTGTGTAGTCCTGTGAACTCTACACCAGGCGCCCCATAGCTGCGAGGATGCCGTCAAGGAAATATACAACACAGCAAACATTTACGCAGCACAGAGTGAAGAGTCCCTGAACAGAGGTATCCACTACAGTCCATAGCCAGCGGAAAGCAGCTGCTGGAGCAGAGCTGGGAGACACTCACACAATGCGTCATCGTATTGTTGTTATTGACCCACAATTGATAATGAGGTGTTATTTTGGGTAACAATTTGTTCATTCAAAAGAAGACAAATGAGTATTTATTAAAAATCTCAGTGTGTAAATATTTTGTGAAAGCTCCAGTAGTCATATTGTCACAATATTGTCAAAAATATTAAAATATTTGATTTTGTCTATATCGCTCAGCCCTAGTTTATTTATACACAATTTAAGAGTAGATCAAATAAATGTGGTGTCTGAGAGGTATTAGCTGACAGACACACACACACACACACACACGTAGCAGACAAAGAGGAATATTTTAAGGCATCCCTTCTATCTTCAAAACATTTTTTTTGTTTTTTTTAATTAGAAGGATAAAGCTTGACACGCTCAGAACTGTTAATTCTGAGCTGTAAACCAAACGAAACATACTGGTTTAGTGTAATAGAAGGGAAGAAATTAGAGCGCTATAAGGAAGCTCATAGCAATTGTCAACACCAGATGACGCACATGCTCAAAACCACGGCTCGTGTGTGTGTAATCAACAGCAATCTTCACAGAGTACTCCCCTTCGTTAGTCCAGCAAATGAAGCTGAGCTGATAAAAGAAAGACTACATTTAAGAGAACAGTAACTCTGTACACAATTCAGCGAAGTTAGGCTGAACTGTGAATTTGCGTACACCTGCTAGCAGCCCCACACACACACACACACACACAGAGTTTACATACGCCTGTAGGAATGTGAATTAAATATGCAGAAAAATAATAAGAAACTCGAGGAGTTCTTGTGTTTGTATAGGACCAGTTTCTGTATTCTGAAATAAAATGGAAATGGTATAACTTGATATATATTATTTTTTGCTCTTTTCATTCCCATTCACTTTAATTTTAATTTTTTTCTTTCCCACCGGTTCTGATCCTCTCAGAAAGATACCTGGACTCCTCTCACCCCTTCAGTCCTCCTCTCTCCTTGCCTCCTCCCTCCCTATGCTGTATCCCTGGAGGCCCATCGGAGTGTTATACTAGCATTCCTCTGTGTTGTCACTTCCTGTTCCTCGGTTTTATTCCCTGCAATAACACATGCCTCAAACAGTTGGAAGTGTGAGACGAAGAGTCTCTGATGGATCATGAACCACCAGGTCAGATGAAGGGGGAGGTACAGACCAAAAGAGTGACGAATGAAGCAAATCACAGTTTAATTAAATGAGTTTTGCAGATTTCTACTCCCTACATGTAACCAGAGAAAGAAAACTGACGTGAGAGTAATGAAAAAAAAAATGTGTCGACCAGCTGTGTTACAAAGAGATGAGATGTGCAAAGTAAGGTCGACAAACAAAAGGAAATAACTATGCTGGAAAGAGACGGTGCAACATAAAGGAAAGCTGTTTTTTTCTGCTGTGCTTCAAAGATAGACGTGAGAAAACTGACAGGAAGGGGGAAGACAGAAAATCAGATCAAATCAGAAAATAAATAATAAAAGCCTGAAGACAGATGGACAGAAGTGGTTTGTGCATATGTCCACAACTCAGCATTTCACCCAAATTTAAAGCTGGTTGTGCAAAAAAAAAGTATGCAAAGAAAGCTGTGCATGGAGAAAAAAAAAATAAGACCAATAATGACTATTTAAGACTACGTTAGAACCTTGACACTTGGTTGTGATACCACTGATAGCAAACAGGCCACTTTGTCTTTCCACACAACAAACCCCAAACAAATATGTCAGACAGGCAGAGCAGAGGTCTTTAGTGCCATTAAGAAGCAGGACAAACAAATCCAGGGTGTGATGAGGAGGACAACTGCAAAACAGCAGAACATTTGTGGCACACTGTTCACACACACACGTGCACGCACGCACACACACACACACTTACTTCCTGGTACTGGTGATGTCAGAGGACAGCTGGTAGAGGGATTCCCCGGTGATGATGTCATCACCTCCTCACTAGGGACAGCTGTACAGTAGATGAGTCCCATTTGCTTTAACCTCATTACAAGTTTGTCTTCTCTAAATTAAGCTTCCTCCCACAAGGGGTCTGCTCATTGGCCAACGACTCCAAAATAGATGTGGGCAGATAATAAATGTGTAAATAAAAGTGTAAATGTGTGACACTCCATGTCACACATGGCGATCTCCCCATTAGATTTTGATCACAATAAAACATTAGGATTCCTCCTCTGGGTACCATGAATATCCAAAACAAATATCTGGGAAATGAAAGAATTACTTTAAAGATTAGATTTTGTTATGGAAGTTATCGGTCAAAGCGAGATTCTGTTTGGATAGTGGTGTAAAAAAAAATGCAGTAACACTCCCCTTCATTTCAAACATGCCACATAAAGACATGGCTAAATCTAAGAGATCAGCATAAAAAATTAAAAATGACAGATGATAGGAGCTGTTGCAAATTCTCAGGATGCCTCACCAGGAACATCTGAGGCTTCTTCCACACACGCAAGACCATAGTACCAAAGGCTGAAAGACAGTTAGGTCAATACTCGGCGTTGGAAACACTGACTGAAAGCAGTAATTCAACAGCCTCCTCAATCTAGTTTTGAAATAAAAATTGAAAGCATCAATAAAAAGCTATGAACGGATCTACAGAAACGCAACAGTTCATCTCATAAAAAAAACGCAATAGAGACAGCAGACATCCTTAAAAATATATATATAAAATAAAAGGTTCAGCAACGAGGAAAAGATGTCGGATTAATCCACCCCTTTCCCCCTGAAACTCATTCAACATGGAAAACTTTAATCGTTGTGCAACCTGTTGAATGATACACTGGTTTAATGCAGGGAAACTATTCACTCAACCTGCACGTTGTGACTGAGTAAACAGGCAAAGATTCGCTGCATTGCTCAACAGAGAACTCTGAAATGTACACAATGAAGGCCTACAGTAACTTATAATCACTGAATCACTGTCTCGCACACACACACACACACGCACACGCACACACAGACACACACACACACACAGAGAGAGAGCGTGATTGCCCGGTGATGCATAGAGAGCGTTAGCAAGGATAAAGAGATTTCACGCTCTGAATATAGACAAACAGAAGGCATTGTTCTCCATGCAGGCACACAGACAACAGCCAGCGCACACACACACACACACACACACGCACACACACACACACAGAAGATAGGGATGGGCACGACAGGAGGATGAATTGCTTGACCCAAGGATGAACATGATGACCACACATACACACACACACAGGAAAATAATTAAGACTAGGCCAGAGAGAAAGGTGACAACATTTTAAAAAGGAAAATCCTTTAAAAAGGGAAAAATTTTACTGCCAGACTTCAGACAAAACAAGTTAAAGTGGTTGAATTCTGAACTTCTGAGGCATCATCTGCCAGCATTTTCCCCAACTCCCTTTTCTCCCGTACTTACACACACACACACACAACACACGCAACACACACAATCACAAACTCTTCAGACGTCTGGCAAAAGGCAGTCTACAACAAGACAAGCCAAACAACTCCACCCACCCACTAGAAAAAACAATCCCGTCTCATTTGCATCCTCCTCTCCACCTCCCACACTCCACACTCGTTTAGTACATGCTGTCCACGACACCGCAGCAGGAAGTGGATATATCTGAATTTCAAAATCAGCAACAAAACATTACTATATAGTACAACGAATAACTGTAATGCAACACACTTTCATAGTCCCCAGAGGATGGATTATAATGATTTTGCTGACTGGCATGACCGACTTTCACTACTCGGCTGGCAAAAACAACATCACTCCTGTCATCTACATGTTAAACAACAATGTCATTTAGACAATATGGTTACATCTTTAAAGATACAGCCAGCAAGTATGTAGATATTACTCTCAACATCTTATTTTTCTTTCACCAGCACTCACAATGGACTTTCTCTTGCTGTACTTCATCCATTCTTACTCATTCAGCCCTTCAACTTTAATCTGTCAGTTCAGATAAACATTTTCTCGTCTCATCCACCTCCGTGCAACTCTCCCATTCAACAACCAATCCACTCTGTCCTGCTCCGAGAGCCCACACACCCTGTTATCCCAACACACAGACCCAAACAAGAGAGCGTGTGTGTGTGTGTGTGTGTGTGTGTGTGTGTGTGTGTCTCCATTCAAGTGTGTAGGCGTGGGTGTGAGGCGGAGAAAGAGGAGGCCATGAAGTAATGAGTTAAGGCAGACTGAGAGCAGAAAAGAGGAGGGGAATTTTAAAAGGTCCCGCCATACTGCAGAAATATCAATGAGTGACAGGCTGAGTGACAGAGAGACAGACAAAATCAGAGGGACCAGAGAAACAAAGTAAAGAGACATGAGAAGAGAAAAGAAGACCAGAGGACCAACGATAGTGAGCAGCAAGAGAGAAAGTGCTCCTTTTATCAGCGTTAGCAGCTAGTAGGCGATGCATGTGGGCGAGAGGAGAAAGATGGAGGAAGAGGTGAAGGAGGTGAGGAATCTATAAAGGGTGTTAAGAGTCAGAAATAAACCTAAAGAAGCAACGTAGGTTTCATAACGTGTGATATTTCTTTCCACAAACGAGTCTCCAATACAAACCACAGTCTGTGGCGCTAAGCATCCAAACAAATTAATTTGACTTGGGACGAATCAAAAGCTGGAAACTGTGAAGGGGAGGGCAGAAAATACTGTAGCTGCATTATACACTGAAAAGGAATTGTGTGGTACTAAAAAAAACACACCCACTCAAGCACATGGAGAATTTGATGTTTTCACCACAAAGTCAAGAAAATGTGTTGACTTTTAAAAAATGATGAAAAAAAAAACCAAAAACAAAACAAAACACAATGCAAGTTAAGTTTCTCAGGTCACCATGTGAAGAAAGAATTTCAAGTTTTATACATTCACCGTTTGTTTCAAAACTTCTCCATACTGTCACACATGACTAACAGTGTGAAAAGTACCGATTTCCTAAGAGTTTCAGACAAACCGATGACATCGCTTCAAAAAACGTCGACTACCAACAAAAAACGTGAAAAAATGTTGATTTTTAAAAAAATAAAAACAAAAAAAAAGGTAACAAAGCTTCTGATTTCACAGCAAATACATTCCAGCATGTGCAACTTGTTGAGAGACAAAATCTGATGAATCAACATGAAACAGGGTGACCGTGCAGCGTGGAGTGTGTGTGTGTGACCAACAGGATGTCAGACAGACAGAGGGAGAGCTGACAGCTGGAGCACACCCACAAACGCGCAGATAAAAGGTGGGTGTGTGTGTGTGTGTGTGTGTGTGTAAATATTAGCTCGTCCTCCAACTCTTGGATCGCCGATAGTGGGGCTTCATGGTCACAAAGTTTCAGTGTGATTCAGCACGTATTGGATTGTCCAGATAAGTTGAAGCAAGTTTCGTGACGTTTTAGCCCCATGTGTGTGTGTGTGTGTGTGTGTGTGTGTGTGTGAGTGTGAGCAGTGATTTCTGGCACTTTTTAACCATAACAGATGCATTTTTGCCAACAAGCCCTGATGTCAGATGTGCCGAGCTGCAGACTTTTAAAGCTCTCCAGTCTACAAGCACTTCTCATCCCAGGCAACTGCACTGGTTGTCTTGGAAACCAATTCAAAAGCTCCCTTTATTAAGACTAGACTCAGCAACAAAGCTCTTACTCACCCAATCTGTGCACACACACACACACAGAGGGTTAACCCAGGGCAGCTCAACATGCATTCCACGACAGGAGACAGACTCCTCGAGATCGCCCCACCACCCCCACACATTATCTCTCTCCACACACACACACACACCAAAAAACCCTACACCACACTGTCCTCTTCCCTTTACTGAACCCCAGTCTGTGGTTGAAGCAGAAACTCTCAGGGAGTAACATGACTCTGGTTCATAAACACACAGAGTGAGGGATGCAAAAAAAAAGAAAAAGAAAAGAAAAGAAAAATGAACAAGTGAAAAACTGAGAAGTGAGAAGCTGAAAAAGGAGGAGAAATCATCCCAAGAGATCAGATGTTCATGCTAATTTTGCAATTCTCTACTCCTACTTTGTAGCAGAGTCAATAAACTCTCAAATATTCCAAACCAAACATTTTTTTTGTCTCAGCTTCTGATCTACTCCTACTGCTCAACACACACTGTACACATCTGACACTACAGGGTGTAAGTGTGTGTGTGTGTGTGTGTTACAGTACTAGCAGGTATGCTGGCAAGAACCTCTAGGTCAAACCCAAGTCACTGCGTCTGCGAGATTATCAGAGAATGTGAACACACACACACACAGAAAAATGAAGGCTATCTTTTCAACTGAACATGATTTTCAGAATAAAATCAAAGACGTAAAGACCCACTAATTCTTCACAAACCGGTTTGTGTTGTTGTTGTTTCAAAGATGGTTTCCACTACAATTTGTCTTGCTATGATGTGTATAACAAACAGCTACAAAGTAACGCAGCTGTAGTCAAAGCAACGTTCCCTAGCGACTCTTCGCTATTCAACTATTACAAAGACGGAACAACAAAAATGTGAAAAATGAACATCATTTTGTGTGACTTTTTCCCTCTTTGTCATGCCTTTGATCACAACCAAATGGGTATAGCCTGACCCTCATGTTGGGAACCACTGATCTACACAATTATATTATATTCTTGCAAAATGACTCATTTGTAAAATTCCCAGATATTCCCAGAGAGGGTGTTCATTTCTTGACTCTGCAGCCCTCCACAGTCTACTCTGACTTTCCAGAAATTCCAACAGCAGCTGGAACTTTTGTGCGAGGTGTAGCCGTGTAGCGGAGTTATTTTGCCTCCCCCTCCATCTCTCTCACACTCCCTTGTCTTCATGGCCTCAAGTTTATTTCCATCTCTCCCTTCTCCCTCCATCCATCCATCTCTCTCTCTCTCTCTTTCTCTCTGGAGGACAAGTGCCTGGTACCACCAGTCTCTCTCTCGCTCTCCCCACCCCTCCATCCCTTTCGCTGAAAGCTGCATCTCAAAGAGTTGATTCTCCAGTCTGATGCATCTGCATGTAACGCACGCACACGCACGCACACACACACACACACACAGCCTCCCTTCCCACAAACAGATAATGACTAAATAACCATATGCAGTTGCTATGAACACACATTCAGATCAAAACACTGTTGATAAATCCTGTCACATGCAGCTCACACACATACGAGACAAATATGAAACACGTGATTCAAGCATGCAAAACAAACACCCTTAACATATGCTAGAAAGCGTCAAAGCTTTTTTTTTTTTTATGATGATGATCCGAGTTAAAACTCACCAGTAACCAAAATTTAAAAAAATAAATAAACCGAACACTTATCAATACTTGATTCCCCAAAGATCATCAGCCAAATTGCACGCGTGATGATGATGGTGCCAATGTTGTTTTATCTAAACCATTTGTTTGGAAATGACTCTGAAAGTGAGTCTGATATGTCCAATATACAGAAAAACTGAATGCATGCTCAACTAACGTAATGTAATCACTGTTTGCAAAGTACAGTTTAAATGTTTCTCTTCCATTTCTCCGAGTATGTTGCTTTACTACTCTCAGTTTAGAAGCGAAGGGTGCAGATGGTGAAACCTCCCGCAGAGACAGACAGCACACACAGCAACTCTCAACTGATAGAGCTGATATAAATAGCACGGCTGCAGATACAACTGATCAGTATTTCCTCACTACGAGGCATCATCAAAGCAAGAAAACCAACAGCATTGTGAGGAAGTACCAAAACAACATAACTCAATATGCGTTCAACAGCATGGACTCTTTGTGCTTTGTCGAAACACAATGGCAGCAGTCAACCGTTCTCATCCACCTGCACAAGAGACACTGAAGGAGATGAGATGATCAAAAGAGTATGACAGATGCATGAACCGTTTGCTATCCACAAACCAGCAGAAGACTGCGCTGAAGCAGCACTGCAGAGCTGATGTCAAGATAATAATATATAAAAAAAAAAAGAGCACTTTGAAAATGCAAACTGACAAAACTGGAAGACAGTTTCTGTCCTCCACTGTTTTCTTACATCGTTCCTCTCCTGCGATCAGAGTCGGGATACGTAACTCAGCTGTGATTTATGGCTTACAGATTGTGCCCGACTGATTGGTTAAACATCTGGTTACATGTCATTGATTGCTATTGCTAAGTATTCTCAGTTCCAAAACATAACTCAGACTATTTATTTATGGAGTAAAAGTGGAGTAAACTTGAACTGGTAATTTCCGCCGTACTGTGACTGCCCCAGCAAAACAAAATGAATCTGTTAGATGCATCAGCTCCATGATGATAAAAAGGATACACTTTGATGGCTCCTGACTTTGTGCCAATGGCCATAAGCTGCAGCTTGGGGTCAAAAGCCAAAGCACTGGGCTGATGAGGGAATCCATGCTCCACAGTCTACGAGAGAAACACAGACAAGACAAGACAGAGGAATAAGATAATGAAATGAAAGCCCCAGATTTATTGTCATCTTTTCCCTAAAATACACCCTGCCCTGTGTGTGTGTGTGTGTGTGTGTGTGTGTGTGTGTATGCATGTTTATGGCTGTCAGACTGTATAGTCAGTGAGGCGTCTAAAAGGGTGGACTCCTGTAATAAAGTTAGAAGAAAGTTCTTAAAAAGCACTGATGGCAGCAGCAGCACTGCTTTATTGCAACGCCATGCAGAACGTGTTAAATGGGATTAACATTAATTCACAGCTTTTCCTCCTGTCCCTGTCAGGAGAGGGCGAGACAGCTGGGAAAGCATTTAGATCTACAGAGAGAGAGAGCAGAAACCTTGTTGGAAGATAACCTAAACCTACTTTAAAGAGGTCAAGAGGGTCTTTCAAATTTTAAATGACCTGTGACCAAAAAAAAAAAAAAACGCTAGAAATTATTAACAATTAATCACCATTAATCGCCAACTATTTTGATAATCAATTAAACATTTTGAGCAAATTTTTCAAAAATTCTCTGGTTCCAGCTCAAATTTTAATATTTTTCTGGCTTTTTTAGTGCTCTATGAACTGAATGTCTTTGGGCTGTTGACTTGGATTGATACGAAAGACATTTTAGATCAACATTTTTTTTATCATTTTGTGACATTTAAACCAAACATTTGCTGGCCTACTTGGGACTCAGTTAGGAGGTAAAACATTAACAGTGACTCTTTCTCTTCTTTAAAGTCTGAACACACACACACACACACACACACAGAGATAAAGTCACATCAAAGTAACACTCCTGTTGAGAGACCACCTCTGTGATTGTTTGTGGCAGCTGGTGCCAGACCTTAAACACTGTGTGTGTGTGTGTGTGTGTGTGTGTGTGTGTTGTCACAGTGCAACAAACACTTCATGGACTTTGGACATGATTCAAACTGAATACACTACTATTTTTTTTTTACATCTATGAGTTTTCACCCATTAACGACTTATTGTTTTGCCACAAACAGACAGCTCATCACTTCTCCACACATACAGACATGAAGCAAGACTAACCCGTTAACCCTTTGAAAACAATGATTACGTATTAACGCTGCACAACCAATCGTACAATAATCACACATGATCTTGGTTTTCACAATGATTTCAAGCTTTCAACTTTTTTTACATAATGTCACACTTACAACACAGTAAACATTTGAAACGTGTGTAGCGGGTTGTGAAGAAACCTGCCGTTTCAACTAACAATTATCGTCACTATCAAATTGATCAGTTTATAAAAATGTCTGAAAATAATGAACAATGCCCATTCTGATTTCTTTAAGTCCATGTCCAGACCTGTCAACGGTCTGCTGTCACGTACATCACATAAAAGCTTGAAAATCATCACCTTTGAGAAGCTGCAACTAGCAAATGTTGGTCATTTTTTTACTGGGAAAAAAAAACCCAATTATCAGAATAGTTGCAGATTAATCTTGTCGATTGACTAGTAATCGACTAACTGGGATGGTCTACCGTGATAAGTGTGACCAAACAAACCATGACGAGCTGGTCGACATTTATGAGCAGCAGGGTAAATTATGCTTGTGTGCTGTTATGATACACGTCCAGAAACACCCCGCTTCACTAGTTTAATTGTGAGCAACCCTGATGCTTTAGTGTTTCAGAGTGCCGTTCAAGTTCAAGTGTTTATTTGAATTAAAGATGTGTTCTTTTGGAAGCCTTAAACACTCAGGCCGTGAACCAAAGCATTAGCCAGGTTTCTCTAGTGCATTACATGTATTTATTTGTCATTAAACATTCTAATCAGAAGACGGGGGAGAGGGACACTGGTGCCAAAAATCACTGAGCGCTCCTCGCTTGTATCATACATTATGTGCTCTGCATGTCTAAATAATCTTGTCGGGAAGGCTTCTTTTAGTCATGTCAGGCCCCTGTGTGTGTGTGTGTGTGTTGAATTGTGGCTTTCAACGTCAAAAAAAAAAGTTTGGGCTGCAGCCCTGCTCTCAGGAACACTCTGCTCTACTTTTTGAGTGACACACTGTGCAGACAGACAGCGGCCTGGCCTCACCTAACCCGAGTTCAAGGCCACAGCAGCGCACCACCAGGTTTGCCTTTTGCACAGCGATCTATAATAAAGTGGAGACCAAGTTGCAGCTCATCCAACTGATATTCGATATGCATCATTATCAATACATTCCACGGACTTGACAAATGGGTGCTTGCAGCCTACTTTTAGTCTCCCACCAGCTTAGCAACAGCGGTCACGGTGACAACATGCAGCTAGATCCAGAAAGTGGATCTGAAAATTTTGGCACAGGAAGCTGAGAATGAGTGTACGTGAACTGGTTTTATATCCTGTGTGGATGAGATGCCAGAGTTGAGCAGAATGAAACCTGACACTCATCTCTGTTTCACCCACAGACCCTAAAAACTGAAACAAGGAGGTCCGAGCTCCCACTGAGGAGAAGACATCTGTGAGTATTTGCATTGTAAAATGTTGCAGTAGCTTCTATTGGCACTGATCTAAACCGCTTTCTTTTAGAGTTGTGTCTGCAGTGATCAATGTGTGAAATGTGTGTGTCACACCACTCACATGAAACTGCTGCAGCACGACAACAACTAATCTTGGTAATGTGTGGCTCTAATTATTATCCCCTTATAGTAATAATCCCCCTATGACTGACATAATCAGTTGCTGGTGAATCACAGCAGTCTACAGAGTTCACTTTAAACGCGGCCCTCGTTTGTGTGAAAGCCAATTAACACGCCGTGAAAACGACTGAAAACACGTCAACAAAAGCGTCCAGGTCCAGCCCGCACTGCAACGCATCAGCACCGGTTTACAGCTGGAAACCAGAAACAGAGGAGCGACCGGGACGAACGCTGCAGAGAGTGCCCCACTTCAAATCTGGTACCGTTTTAAGGGAGAAGGAAAAAAAAAAAAAAAGAAGACTAGCTTGAGTTTCTGTGAGCAGCAGAGGAGGAGAGAAGAGGAGGAAACCCTCCCTCTCCTCCGTCCCGTTACTTTACCTTGTTGAAGGCGAAAAGCTCCTGTTTTATCTTCTCTCTCTGCGGGTCGGTGCCCTGCCGACGAAACCTAAACTTCATCATCTTGAAGCCGGGCTGGGGGGGAGACGGGACTGGGGAGGAAAACACGGAGTAGCAACCTCGGCGTAGTCGGGCGATGCTAAGCTAGCGAAACGACTAGCCCATGCAGGCTGAAAGCGGGGCTACTGCTGCTGCTGCTGCTGCTGCTGCTGCTGCTGCGGGCTGCGGCTCTCCTCCCTCCTCTCCCTCCTGGAGCTGTTTAGGTCGCGGTGGGTTTGACCACAGTACCCCCCACTCCCCTCCTCTTCCCGGTTCACACGGACCCCGTTGTTGTTAACCAATGAAAGTGAAGAAATCTGCGAGTAATTACACAGAAACGCCCACACAGCTAAAGCGCTCCGCAGGGTGGTGTTCGATTTGTAACACGGGACGCACCGAGTGCACGTCCCACCAGCATGCGTCAATATAAGAAGACAAGCGGCGAGTCCCTTATATAAAATCAAACTGTAAATAACCAATAGGAGTTATCTGCAAACCAAGTGAACTTAATTGTTAGATAAAATAGATATCATTTATCATTTATTTATTTCCATCGTGTTGTAAATAAAGTTTTTTCAAAAATAGACAAATTTACACACCAGCATTTATGCTACAAACTTTAATGTGCAACATTATTCACATGCATTTATTATATACAGTAGCTATTTACTATCAAAAATACATTATATAAATAATCATTTTACTTAGTGCAAAGTGTTCAGCAATGTTCCTGTCTGTGGCTGCCTTCTCTTTCGATTTTAAATGGTAAAGAAACTTAAAAATATATATATATATTTTATGGGTTCACAAGAATGTTCGTAGGCCACTCTTGCACGTATCGTCCCAAACCTAATGAAAAATGACACATTATGTCAAACCACAAGCATCGACTAATGTGAAAACAAATATAAGGTAATATTAAAGTGTACTTGGTGGTCATTATGCACAGTTTCTGCACTTTTTTACAGCAACAAACTGCCTGGGACACAATTGTTGGCAGCAACTACAGCAGGGGATCATGTTCAGTGTAAGACCACAGCTATTTTGATTCAATTTTGCCAAAGGATCAAGTCTAATCAAATCACACTGTTCTTCAGAAGATCAACTATTCTTCAGAGTACTGTCTTAAAATGCTAAGAAACACAAATCTGTAACATTTATTTTAAGTCTGACTCTTGGTTTCTGAAAGATGAGTGAACAATATACGCCTGTTTCTACTTTATGTACAAATAGCACCTACAAATCACTGAATCATTAAATAAAGAGCTGGAATGATTACTTTGCTAATTAATTAGTCAATCAACAGGAAATTAACCTGCAACAATTCTGATAATTGTTGAATTGAATTGATTAAAAAAAGTATTTTTTTAAGCAAAAATATTAAATAAATAAATCACTGGCTCCGGTTTTTCCAATGTGACTATGTTCTGGTTTTCTCTGATTTTTCAAAGATAGTAAACCGATTATATTTGGATTTATCTTTTGCAGTTTGGGTGGTGTGGATTTTCTGATCGCAATTTTTCGCTATTTTCTGACATTTTATGAACAAAATGATTAATGGAGAAAATAATTGTCAGATTGAATCATAATAAAAATATCTTGTTTGTTGCAGACTTAATTGTATAAACTAGTTCTCGCAAACTATGTCATCAAAATCATCCCCGTATAGTAATCACATTACAGACACATGGTCCTTAAATATCAAAAATATTCCATTTTTAAAATAGAGGTAGATACATTTATGAGGCATAAGGTGTGACTTCTCTGTGTGTACATGTGCGTGTTTGTGCTATAGCAGGGTGATTTCACTTGGTGGCAAAGTGAGTCTCTTTTCTCTGACAGACAGCATGTTCTCCATGTGCATGGCAATGACTCGGCACAGCTCCAGGCCCTTTAAAATAAGGGAATTGCGCAGAAAAATTATACATACAAGTTATAAACACAGCTATCTAATCACATCTCTTTGATTAACTCTGTATCTGTCTCGTGCACACACACACCTGCTCCAGTTGAAGCTGTGTGATGCGCTGGTTGAGCAGGTCACCTATCATGATCTCCACGTATGGGTAACTGGAGCCTGAAGTTGGTCTCTGGGTGCGAGTTGACTGGACCTCCTTTAGAGGGAAACGCACCATGGCTTCCTAATCACACACACACACAGTACCAAATATATGCATGAATACTCATACAAACATGCACTGACAAGCTGATATGCACAGATATTTTCACCCAGATTCACACAGATATATAATATATAAGATATATCTATATATATTTCATGTTCTTATGTGTGGTTTGTGGGTTATGAAATTACAAAATGCGTAGATGGACAGCAAACAGTATAGCCAGCAGAGGGAGCTAAGTGCTTTGTTTTAATATAATTCAATTATAATCATTTAATTATAGCAGTAGTTTGCTTTAATTCAAATGGACCAAAGGGAAAGTCAAATGAGTACAGTCCTCATGATCTTACACACATCCAGCTGCTCACTACCATATTTATTCAGCTGGACCTTCAATGTGATGCTTGCACAACATTACACAAACTGTGTTATTGTGACATACATGAGTATCCTTGTTGAGAAAATGCAGTCCGTTCAGATTTACTGCCAGGATGCACGGGGCATAGATGGAGGCTGAGCTAGAACTCTGGATGTAGAAGAACGAGGAGCCGAACATGGGGAAAGCACTGACCAGACCTGGGGGGAAAAACACACGGGTCACTACTATACATTCAAGCCAAGAACTAGTTATTTTTCAAAGAAAAATGACTAAATGAGACTATGTCTCTTGCTACTTTTGCTACTTTTAACACTCTTTCCTACTGCTCTGTTGTTGTTGTTGTTGTTGTTGTTGTTGTTGTTGTTGTTGTTGTTGTTGTATGTAACTTCTTTTTGCCAATTTGTTTATCTATGTAAGGCAGCTTTGAGTGCCTTTTAATAGATGACATGTAATATTATTATTATTATTATTATGAGACACACACTGAGTGAGTGAGACTGAGAGAGATGTGCAGTCTTACCAAGGAACTGTGCACGGGCCTGGTGCGGGTTTAAAGGCTGGACCTGCTGCATGTGTTGAGTTGCCATATTCAGCCATTGCTGTGGACCCTGTTTGCTGTAGAACTGTGGGGGGACACACTCCTGCATCTCACGGCTAAAGACACACACACACACACACACACACACACACACAGGGATACATCAGAGAAAGCAGTTATATATTATACATATACATACTAGCTGTTGTTCTCTTAATAGCTGTAAATTTGAATATGCATGCTGTGAGGATGCACCTGTGATCGTCATGTATGTGTGACTTTGTGTGCGTACATGTATCTGTCTTTACAGGTTCAGCTGTGCAACAAAAACTAAGCATTCATGGTACATGTGGCTTGCCATAGATAAATGGTGTATATTTACATAGTGGGCAGGTAGATGGTGTCCTTGGCACGGTGCTGTAGGGCAGCCAGTCTGGCGATCTGCTGTAGATGCTGTTCACTGGCCTTACCCTGAGGAACCACACTCAGCAAGGCCTTAAGGTAGTCTGGCAACACCTTGGACAGAGACACACAAGGTGTCATTTTGTTTTTATATGAATATGAAGACTTCATATCTGTCTTTTCATTTCATACAGTAGATCTCTACCTGGTTATAATGCATTGTGACGTAGAGTTCATTGTCAAGTTTAAGAGCCAGACTCCATATGACTCTTCTGAACCACAGACTGTAGTTGGCATCCACTGGCTCTGCCTCTGTAGCAATGTCTAGTATGTACTCACGCTTGTTCAAGGGACGCACATTCTGACCTACACAGAAAAACAAAGTTTATTAATCACTTACTTATGTATTAATATATAAAATGCTGGACCCTGTTAAGAGTGTTTGCATTTCAGAACTTCACTGTGACAAACTGGATACTTGTTACCTTTGTGTGTGACCAGAAAGATGGCATATTCATCCAAAGCCTCCACCCTGTGTAGGCCCATCTCATAGCAAAGTTCCTCAATGACGTCCAGTGCAACCTAAAATAAATAAATCTACTCAAATATGCAACTCTGACTCCAGCTACTTATTATTTGATCTAAGAATATTAGATACTAGCGTTACACACTAGTATGATGCTTTTCTTCACAATCAATACAATTCAATATCATTTCACTGTGTTTTATGTGTGTGCCACTCACAGAGCATGTCTTGATTTTCAAATGCCTTTCGATCCCACCTGGCAGTAAGAACAGCTGTCTCTTGGAGCTTCGCCCAGCCTGCATACAAACAACCAATGAGAAGGAGCAGTCCCACTGAGACTACAGTTGTTACTGAGAGCAGGGAAGCAGCTGCTAAACAAACTAAATATGACATATGCCTTAAGTAGAAAAGTGTCTACGCAATTGGTTGAAAATATCAACATGGTGTTTTTATTTAATGATTGATGAGGAGATAAGGAAAAGTAAGCCAGAACAATTGCAAAAAGTTGCAGGCATGGAGTTAAGAGACTAACCAGCATAGCTTTCAGTTCCATGCTGTTGGGAAACTGTACACGCCCACCATATTGAAAAGTCCTTTTCAGATTCTGCTCACATGCCTTGGCAATACCTGTCAATTAAGAGAAGCAGCCAGTCAAGATCACTGAGAATCAACAGATGTATGGATGGATGGATAGGTTTTCTACCTTGGTATTGCACCCCAGTGCTGGCACAAGCGTCCTGCAGAAACTTCAAGACGAATGGCTTCATCACATCAGAGCAACGATAGAAAGCTGTCAGGATGTACAGCAGCCTCCATCCTCTCTGACAGCTGTCTCTACACAAAACACACACACACACACACGCACAACTACAAATAATGTAGTTTGTTCGCCGTAACCGTGCCAGCACTGATAAAATGTGGAAGAGTCTTACGGTTTGGAGCTGGTGTTGGCAGTGACCTGCTTCATCACCTGGCAATAAGCTTCATCCTTCATCAGACCATGATCAGCACTTAACTAAATTTAGAGAAAGCACACGTGACAAAGAGGTACAGATATGCACAGACACACATAAATGAGTTCAAGCAACGAAAAAATACAACAACAACAAAAAACAAAAAAAATCAATCGTTGACTTTGTTTCAGACTTAGAGTAGACGTTTTGTTCATATGTATGTACCTTCAGTATAGTGGTGACGAGGTCCTGTTCGGTCAGACCTTTCAGCGGGAAGTCTCCCATGAACTTCATTATAGCTGGACAAAAAAACATTGACACAAATTAATTATTGAAATAATAGATGCATCAGTTTTCATCCTCATTTTCTTTACCTCCCTCCAAAGGCCTCAGTATACTTCATAAACATTTGGTGCTACAAAATAATATCTGCATTTATTAACTTATTCTTCCTGTCTTCCCAATTTCCCTGAGGGAACCTCCCAAAGGGATGAATAAAGTTTCTATTTATCTATCTATCTACCATCCATTGCCTTTTTTACTCTCCTCTCACCTAAGAAGATGTCAGCAGCCACTCTGTTCATCCCACTGTCTGAGAAGTCAATCAAAGACTCCTGGATTGGAGACTGGAGTGGCAAACGCATAACAAAGAGGTAAATACATGAAATGCTTCGTTCAGATCTCTAGTGTTGACAATGAGGCAGCAATACAACTACTTTTACAGTTTTGTGCAACAATGCAGCGCACAATAACAATATAACATATATAGCAATATGAAGACATGGGCATTGTGTCGTGATTCTGCTTTGAGGCAGTACCTTGGAGAATTTGACCATGTCGACAGGATCTCTGCCCTCCTTCCCTTTTTTGGCTTTCTGATCACTGTGAGGAAAAATACAGGCAAAAGTCTTGTGTCAGTGCATTTGTGTGCATACATGTCCATTTACTCAGTCGAATTTAATGACTCATTTGAACTTTAGACTTGCAATGCTAGATGTGTGTGTGTGTGTGTGTGTGTGTGTGTGTGTCTGACCTCCTGATCCTCTGTGCCTCTCTGAAGTACTTCTTGGCAAACTCTGCCATGTGGTACTGGCTGCTGTGCAGAGGCAGATCGTCCATTTCGACACTCAGACTTTCCCCATACATCTCATTCACCACCTGATACACACACATACACCCACAGCAAAAATAACCTAAGTAGCTGTCGCTCAAGTGAACACCAAAGATGTAATTATCTACAAAATATTTCCATTTCTACGAGCTGAAACATTTCAACATACTGTATATTATATAAACAGTGGCTGACACCATAATATAGGGGTATTAAACTGTTATTGAGTGGGAGCTGAAAAAAAGCATCATTTTTCTTTTTTGGGTAATATTTTAGAAAAATGCTGTCATAATGTGAGTAAAGAACTTCCCGCTGCACCTCTGTGGAGAGATCAAGCTCATGGGCAACTATCGCTGATCCCATCGCTACGGCAACAGCAGCTGAGGCAGCAACCCGTCCCTGTCTGTCACGAGGCTCCAGCCGCTCAGCAGGGAGAATCAGGAAGTCTGGAGCAGCCACAGGTCGGACGTACTCACAGGGAAACACTCCGGACTTTCCGTACACAGCCCCAAACCGCCAGCCTGTACACACGCACGCACACAAACACACATACACACAAGTACACGTATAGATGGAGATGTTCATATACAAACATATACAAAGACAGATACACATCAAGTGTTACACACTAAACCACAAATGTCACACGCAAAACACACACACCGAAGGCATCTTGGCAAGTCTTAGGACATACAACTGAAATAAACCAGTGGAAGCAGAAGAAGCTAAGAGGATACAGAAGCACACTTGAAAGCACCAAAACATCTCACCATAGACGTCTGCTTGGGTAGCGCACTGCTGGTTCAGGAATGTGTCCTTACAGATATGATATTCTCCAAAAGTATGTATGTTTTTAAACATTTGTCTTAATCTAATGTTTGTTAACTTAATGTTATGTACCTTGTCTTTGTGTTTTTACTAACCCTGATTTTGTTTTTGTCTTAATGTGTTTTGTTGTTATCAAATGAAAAAAGTTAGTTTAAAAAATGCTGGAAAATATATCCCAGAACTAGAGTCTGAGGATAAATACCTGGTAGCCAATAGCTTGAGTGACATGCAGGTTTATTATCACAGTGAACCCAAACCACCCAGCAAACAAGAACAACGCAAATAGCAAAGTAAACAGACACACACACACAGCAGAACCCACCAGGCTGTCAAACCCACCAAAATCAGGGGTGTCTCTCTTTAGCTCTTCCAGAAGCATAACCTTCTTCCTCACTATGCAGCCATAATATTTGCCTGAACACACACACACACACAGTGAAAATCATGGCATGATGCACAGAGAAGCAGAGAGAGGTTGTACATGGCTCACAGAAGCAGAAGGCAATTGTACAGAGATATTGTGCGAGTCCTCAATGCAGGTGATCGTTGTGTGTGCGTGTCTCACCCGCCTCCAGCCCATCCATGTGCTGTAGTCTAATGATGTCTCCTTTGTGGAAACTGAGAAGAGTCCTGTCCTCAGTGATGTAGTTCCTCACTGCCACCACATACTCTGAGTCCTGACAGAGACATGAGAGACATGACATGTTGACATCAACGTGCTCCAATGTGACTAGCAGACAGCCAGAGGAGATGTGAGCCAAACAATATCATCACACTGGACCAGGTTACGTTTGTTTCTTACATATACTGTACATATATTCTCCATGTCGGACTTCCAGAACTACACAGACATACCCACAGTCACACAAAAGCCCTCTGACCTTCTTGAGCTCTGTGAGGAAGTAGTCAATCATGTGTTTGACCTGCGGGGCCTTGGCAGAGAAAAGGATCAGCTTCTCATTGATCAAGTTGAACTCCAGCATGTTCTTGGATGGAATCGACACAAACAGGATGTCCGAGTAGCTGTGCAGGAAGTGATACGCATAGGCGGGAAGTCGATTGTAAAGTCACAGAGAAAAGAGGGAGGGGGCTGAGGTCAAATCACTTGAGCACTTGACACAGGATGTTGAATAAGGTCACTTGACATTTCACAGCATTTAATTTGAATGAGGGTTTGAAGGAGAGCACGATCATCTCTTTTGGTTAATTCCACCTCTTCTAATATGTGTCTTTGCAGCATTTTTTAAAAACGATAAGATAAGAAGATAAGAAGTCTTGATAGGATGTAGGTTTAATTTGAGCTTGATGACCTATGGATAACATTTCAGACACTGTTTTGTTGTCCTGCAGTATATGGGACCCACCTGTAAGGCCTCAGCACTCTGAAGTAATCTGGAGCATTGGAGCTGCTCTTCACCATCTTCAACAGCTTGATGCCTTTATGAGACACAGACAGCACTTGTACTCCTGTCCCCACACTGCCCTGGAACACACAAACACACACACACACACACACACACACACACACACAGACACACAACCAAATGAAGGAAGACTGCCATGAGTTCATATATTATTCACAGTGGGAACTTGGCCTCATGTTGAATTCAACAAATGCCAAGAAAGAGAGACAAGAACTCACAGAGGCTGGAAAGAGGCGGGAGAAGTAGATCTCCCATGAGTCTTTTGCCATAGTGACCACTTTCTTTTTCACGTTCTCATCATGAGTTCCTGAAACCTGATCCACGTTGTTCTCCGCTGTTCAAAGAAACAAGGGTTTAAGGTACAGTACTGAATCCTGAGAGCGAAAGGACATCTGAGGGGTCAAACCCTTTATAAATGGAGTGAATGCTTTTAGATAAATTTTCAAATAAGCATAAAGTCCCTGAAGGATTTGTGCTCATACCAAACAGAGCTCTCATCTTCTGTCTCTCCTCTTGAGTGAGACGGATGCAGGCCTCAGAGAAGGTATCATGTACAACCTGCAGTACAAATGCACAGGAATATGAGCTCTGATAAAGTGGAGCATTAGCACTGATAATAATAATAATAATATTTATTTATATAGCCTTTATCCAAATTACAAAGTGCTTTACAAGGACAAAATTACCTAAGTACCCGAAAGACTTCACGAACTCTCTGATGTGTTTTGTTTATAACAATGATGCTAAAAATCTAGATTTGAAGCACTGCATTCAGCATTTTCTTTTCAATAAATTATTACCACCATGTGGTTATTGTTAGAAACATAAAGATGATCTGAGGCTCCTGCTTGAATGAAAAACTAAACCTGATAATATTTATATATACATTGATAAATAAACAAGTAAATCTAACATTATAAAATTATAAAATTATAAAAAAAAAAGAGGTAAATGTAAATAAATACTGAATACATAAATCAACCTGTCTGAATATCAGGTCCAGAATCAGGGGATTGTTGAAGGTCTCTCGAGGATAAAACACCTTGAAAACAATGGAAATATTTATATAAAGTAAACAGCTGTAAACAATGACTATGTTAAAGCATTGTAATACTTAAATATTGAGCAGAAGAAGATCTATGTAGAATATACTGGTATTGCAGCTGGAGTGTGCAATTCACTGTAACTGTTAGTAGTATTAGTTTGGTCCATCTATGTTGTGTGTGTGTGTATGTATGCATGAAACACACCTCTTTCCTTGTGTAGAGTTTCCAGGGGACATTGGTGTAGGTGTAGTATTCATCACTGGTCCTGCTATGTAGTTGAGTCTGTACGATCTCCTCCTCTACTGGCAAATCTCTAGAGACTGTACACAAACACAGAGTTCTTCTTTACATGCGTGTATGAATTAGTTAAGATATGTCTGTCATTCTGCAGTTTATTCCTATGGTTTGAAAGTAAGTAGTTAAGAGTTAAAGTTTACCTGGAGGAGGGGCAGGGCTTATGTTGGCGCTGGTTGGCCCAACAGGGTGAGGCTTGGTCATCTTGGTAACCTTAATTCCTCCCTCTTCTTTGGGTCGGGAGGATGGAGGTTTCCTTTGACTCTGAGACATTAAAAAAAAAGTTCAGAGATTGTTTTAGCTTGTGTGTGTGTGTGTGTGTGTGTGTGTGTGTGTGTGTGTGTTGTAGGTGGGGTACCGGTTGTGGTGGGTTTGCCATCTGGTCTTTAAGGATCTCCATGGCTTCATCATGAGGGTCTGGCTTCTTCGTAAACATCTTTCCATCATCTTTCCTGCACACACGTGAAAAGAGGAAAATAAGTTGAAATTTCTTAAGTCTATTCAGCTAAGAAATCATGTGTGTGTGTGTATGTGCATGTACTGTGTGTGTTTTACTTTTGTGCGGCAGGTCCCGTGCCTGCAGGCTGGTGCTGTTTGATGATGTCTTTGATGTCGTGGCTGGGCTCCATGCGCTCGGTGTTATTCACACTGGATCGTACCATGTCCTCAGGAGGGGGGGCACGCGTTGGACCTGGAATTTAACTTTCTATTAGATCAAACGCACATTTCAGAAAAACATAGTCCCGTGTTCAATCATTTAATGTGACAGAAGTTCGATTCAATTTTTAATTATTTTACCAGGGATTTAATCCATTGCATACTGTCCACAAATTAATTGTTCAATTTGAATAATGTTGATACCCGTGAAAAGTCTTACAGCTCTAAAAGATGTAAGCCGTAAAAGCAACTGTAATTAATTTAGTCAAGGTGGATGGCTGTCAGTATTTCAGCCAATCCCAACTTTTTAATTTGATGCAGTCGGCTTCAAAGCACATCAGGGTTTTCTTTCCACTTTTTTTTTTCTTTTTATTTCAGAGAACCCTACATTAGCATTAATCATGATGTTCACACCACACAGAAAAACTGCACGTTAATTTAACCCAGAGACTGCAAAACATACTCATTTTTCGCTGAACAGCAGCAGGGCCAGGTTTGTACGGTGAATCTTCTCTCTCTTTGGTCTGCAGTAAGACAGGAAGGGATAAAGCGGGTTTGCATTTATTTGCAAGACAGCATTTCTGAATGTGTATTCATGCTGCTGTTGCCACATATGTGTGTTTATTTACAGGACTAGGTGTGTGGGAGTAATGCTGGGAGGGTGGAGACTGGGGGGCCGGGGCAACAGGGGGGAAGGACGACAACATCTGCTGCTGGATTGCAATGGCCTGCATGGTCATCTGTTGGGCCTGCCAACACACACACACACACACACACAAGTTTTCTTCACTTCAGAGGACATTACATTGACTTACATTAATTTCCTGGAGAATTATCCTTAACCTAAACCATATCTTCACCCTAAAAGTTAATGCTTTACATTATATCACATTAAGAGGAATACCTGGACACACACACACACAGTTGTGTTTCCATTACATGAAATGATTTGCATGAATTCTAGCAAGTAATAATGAAGTAAAAGTCAACTTACAGTCAGTTAAGTTTTGACAATATTTTCATGTAACTAACTATGAAAGTTACTATTTTCCTGTAACTCAGACAAAAACACCAACTGTAGCGTTAATGTTCAGACGAAGGATATGACAGACCAGAATGATAGCTTGCTGGTTGATGATGGCCTGTTGCTGTTGAGTCAGTACCGCTTGTTCTGATCCTAGAGAAGTGTAAACATATAAACATGGACTCTATGTAGTGAAAAAAGTACAAACAGTAAAAGCATACAAACTTCAAAACACCCAGTAGACATCTCTGCTTCAAACAGACCACACAGCAGAACTCTGATGTCGCAACAATAAAATGCAAGACGTGAAAAGGTTTGAAATGCCTTTCACATAACACAAAGTGAATTTATGGTAACGCCATCATGCCGAAAATCTTCAAGCCAACGCACACACGATTTTTGTACCTGGCACACCTGTCATCACAGGCAGGCCTGGAACCACAGTCGTGGCGGGGAGCGAGGGCACCCCGGGTAAACTGGGGACACCCGTGACATGGGATGCTACATCTGCATCTCTATCAGCAGCGGGGGCAGCAGAGGGTGTGCGAGTGGATGACGGGTTAGGTGCAACACGTGTGGCAGGAGTGGCGGTGGAAGAAGTCTGTTGGTAGGGTTGTTGGGGCCGGTTGTATTGATGGTATTGTTGTGGCTGCTGTTGTTGTTGTTGTTGTTGTTGGTGTTGTTCATGGTGATGATGGTGGGAGGGGATTGGCATGGCAGGTATGGGTGGCATCATTCCTCCTGCTACTGGAAGCACTGGCACAGCTTGAGGAGCGGCAGGCAGGGAACAGGGTAAGAGTTAGGAACACTCTGTGTCTCTGTTTGAAATGGATTTAACTGGCTTTGTCATCCGGGACGAACAACACCTGACAAGCCAGTGAACACTTCACTGTAAGAGAGCGACACAGTCTCCAAACACACATCTTATAACAGATATTTTAACAATATATCAATTATTAAATATCTGCTGCTCACCAGCAAATAGAAATGTCATTTTTAAGGATTTATTTCCATCATTATGTCTGTTAGCTACATCATAATACAAAACATAATAGCTGTAAATGAGATTTAAAGGCCTTACAATGAAAAAAGAAAAGGTTATCTCCAGACATACTCCATATTACATGACGGTTCCTCCATAATCCCAGGAAGTAGAGACATGACACTTAGTAAAATACTAACTCTACCCAGTATTCAAACACTGTTTCTTCCTGTCACTCTCATCACTGCTGTGGCTCCCTCTACTGCACATTGTTCAGTGTGGAGCGATGCCTTTGATTAGTAACTATATAGAAAACGTATACGTCCAGTGGCTTGAAAACACTAATCGCAGTAAAAGGGCAAGGATTGCTCAAGTGGTGGAAAACAAGAGAGAAACATGGGTGATAAGTATATTGAGATGTTTGGAATGTGATACATGTGTGAGGCATTTACACATACAAACAAAACAGCCTAAAAATGAATGATTGTGTGAGTGTGCTTTGAGAGAAAAAAAAAAACATTTAGCAGAGAGAGAATGAGAGTGACAGGTGCCTATAGATGGAGGGTAAAGAGTCATCTGTGGTTACAGTGAATGGCTGTCTATGCATTATCTATGAGGTTAGGCTGCTCATTACAGCCTCTAAGCGGCACATTAAGGTTGGTTGAACCGTACACCTGAACCTTTACACTTCAGTCAGTGCTCAGTGTCTTCACCTTCACACAATATGGAAATAATTACATCATTAATCACATTCATATTGCTAATATTTTTTATTAATTATTATTTTTACTCTTTTTTTATGTTGTCTAAATTACTTAATCAGTTGATTTGAAAAATTTAAAGCATTTTGGAAACTATGTTGAACACGATTAGTTTTCCTTTCTGTACCCGTCTGTCCATTATCTTATTCATTTTTGCTGTTGACTTGATATCAATATGTGGAAGTAAAGGTTTGAAATGTTGTTTCCAGCATTCAGCAGAAGCTCTGCTGTGAGAAAGAGGACAAAACAATTTATCAACCCGAGACTAATGCAGACGATTTTAGACTCACTTAGAAGAGTTGAATAATTGATGTTGGTGTGGAGAGAAAGAGCGTGACAGAGGATGATAGATAAATGGATGGTTGATCAGAAGGGCTAGCGATAACAAAATGGAGCAAAAAGATGAAAAACTGAGTAAGAGAGGTTAAAGTGCTGATATGTGAGTCTGCAACAGCCTGCAGTTGAACACAGAAGAAACACTAACAGACAGTCTGCTACAACATCAAACACACCTAACAGGAAACACACACAAGTGTTTTACCTCCGGGGTGTATTCCTGGTGGATAAGGACGACTGGGAGCCGAATGACTCTCGCCCTCTCCTCCTCCTCCTTCTCCTCCTCCTCCTCCTGTGATACCTATACCTCCTCCTCCCTTCATCCTTGCTGACAAACTTCCAGTCTTTTCCATGTCCTGATGGGCAGAGACAAGCAGGAAACAGAGATTCAGCAGAAGGAAAAGGATGGTTATCAATGTTGAGAAAGTGGAGTGTGAGAAACATGAAGAGTGGGGGAAAGAGTGTGAGTATTAGAAAGAGAGAGAGAGCAAAGGAACAAGAGTGAGAGAGAGAGTGTATTATACTGGTTGGTTCAGACCCGCTCTGAATAAGTCAGTAAAGCTGTAGGAACTGAATACTCCCCGGGAAGTACCGTACACACTGGAGGAGATGCTCCAACACACACACACACACACACACACACACACACACACACACACAATGGTCTCATAAACACAAAACATTTATCCAACATAATGAAACCAAATAGCTAATTTCCCAGTAAAATACTGCAGCAGCTCAATGTGTAAATAAGTAGCATGACAAGTGACAAGTCAAAAAATAAAGAAAAAAATCCAAGGTACAGGTTTCATTGTATCTCCCACCCTGACTTCACAGATGTTGAAGGATATTGGAGAAAAATCTTAAAAGACATTATTTTTTACAGTAAATGCTCACAAAATACCAATTATGGATATTACATTGTTTTGATGTGAAATAGTGTCTTTGAGAACTCTTGGTCAAAGCCCTGGACATACCTGCACAGGTTGTACGTTCTCCCCGTTTCCTCCCAATGACAAAAAGCCTTTTTGCCTTTTTTCTTTTACTGATTAAGAAAATCCCCACAGAGCTGTGCATGCATACTGCCTGCTGTTACAGTCAAATACGGTAGGTCGGTCGCTCGGTAACCCAATCATCCCTCCTGCTGGGCAATCATGTCTGTCCCATTCATACACAAACAGAAGCTGTGGATCACATGTTCTATCCCTCCGTCAACACCGCCCTCTATTCACACTCAGCTGACAGATCAGGTGGAGAGGGAGCATGACCTGACAGGTTTATGTATGTCAGGGCTGCAACTAACAATCATTTTCATGATGTATTAATCAGATTTTTTTCCCCCCCAATAAGTCAGAAAATGCAAAAAATGTCAATCAAATGTTCACAGAGCTGAAGGCATGTTTAAATTTGTTGTTTGCCTGACCACAAATGGCTCAAAAAAATAAAAAAAATAATCAATTATCAGACTTGATTAATCATCCATTATGTATTTCCAAAACTAAAAGGAAAGTATAGTTGAAACATGTCATTTACTGTAGTTCAGTGTCACTACTCACAATGCTGCTGTCTGACAACACAGGGTCAAACAGACTGTCCAGGTAACGGTCCATTCCTCTCTGAGTGTGTCCGTCACTGAATGCATCTGACTCTACTAAACACAGACAGAAAGTCACAGAAGTCATTTCAAACATGGTTGTTGCACTTGATGTTCAGTGCCTTTTGTAACCAGAAGTAATAATTATCTAACTTAGATTAGCTTTTCTGGTTTTACATCAGGACATTGTCTGCAGATACAGTTTTATAAAGGGAAAAACAGGATAATGAAGAGGGAACATGCTACTATACATTCCTGATAAAGATAAAGAAGAACAAATGATTACATATGACAGGGTTCATACAGACCACTGGAGTTCAATTACTTTTCCATAAATTTGCCTGATATTTTTTTTTAAGACTGAGCAATAATTCAATATATTTTATTGGTGGAAGCACATTATAATTATATGGTCATATGTTATCATTTTAGAAGTTGTAATAAAAACTATTTTTTATTATATTGCAATATATCTGCAGTATACACGTGACTTCTGTGCATGAATACTATGAATACAGTACCAGTCAAAAGGTTGGACACACCTTTCCATTCTCTTGAATGAGAAAGATAATGAAGGTTGTCCAAACTTTACCGTTGACTGGTACACTATTGTGTGTGTGTGAGTGTGTGTGTACCATGGCTGTAGTAACCGTCAGAGTCAGGCAGACTGTAGGCTGGTCTGCTGCCACTGTTTAGTGGAAAGAAAGGAGGAAGCTCCTCATCTGAGTCAAAGCCACTGCCAAACAAAGCACTGAGAGGAGAGGAGAGGAGAGGAGAGGAGAGGAGAGGAGAGGAGAGGAGAGGAGAGGAGAGGAGAGGAGAGGAGAGGAGAGGAGAGGAGAGGAGAGGAGAGGAGAGGAGAGGAGAGGAGAGGAGAGTGATTTATTTTGTAATTATGTGAAATGCATGGAATCTACATGTCTAATATTTATTCACGTGCGTAGTGTAGTGTATGCGGTAACTGTGTGTGTGTATTTTGTGCACTGACAGGCTGGCATTAGCACGGACTCTGGCAGGATTGTCAGCGCTGATGATGAAGTAGCTCTTCTGCTTCGGGAAGTCAGTTGGAAGCTCCAGGTCTGCAATCAGGTCCATCACGTAGTCGTGACCTGCTAACTCCACCCATTGGCCGTGCTCCTTCATCAAAACTGAACTCCCCCTCCACCAGTCGGACACTCCCCTGCAAGACGACACACTTCAAACACCAGCCTATACTTGTTCATAGCGTCTCTTCAAGGCTTTCTGTACCATACAGTTGGATCTTTTACTGTAAAATAATATGAAGCTCAGGTTTTCGTTGACATTAGGGTTACAAATATAAGATAAATTAATACTGAATAAATAAACAAAAGCTGGACATTCCACTACACTTTTGTGTAGTGGAATAAAACCTTTTGCTGAAAACCCCAAAAAGAGCATTAGTGTATCATATTATCACCTGTGGCGCAGGATGTCTCCTGCTAAATCCTCTCCGCTGGTCCATGAATGGACCGGGCACAGGAATGACCCTCCTACAGAGAGAGATGAATCAATGAGATCAACAAACATTTTCACCTGTTGTTTCATTGTAGTTTTAAAATCACATCACATTAAAGTGTTAAAGGGTACAATGCAGTAAATTGCACAACTCACAGAGAGTCCTGAAGTTCCATCACCTGATCCTAACTGGCAATGAATAATCAATGATCAGGGACTGTAATTGATCCCACTCAATAAAAACGATGCCAACAGTGCCTGACACGCAGTACTCTTTGCTTTTCTTTGAGGGCTGTGCTCACTTGAACTTTTTTTGAGGGTTTAAATAAAGTGCGAAAGTAAGTTTTGTTAAGATTTTTGCCCTTGATATCTTAGTCAACAGCTTACCATCAAAACAGTGCACATGCAGCACCATGTTAGCTTTTTTCCTATTGGCCGTCCACTCCAGTAGTGACAGCGGATAGGTGCGCGCTGTCTCAGGTGCGGAGCCTGAGCCTAGCTGCGTCTTCTGATTGGCTTGGATGAGTCTGTGTTGCAGCAGCGCCTGGCAACCAGCAGGGGCGTGGTCAGATACAAACCTGGACAGGAAAGGACAAATGAGGCTACTTTTTTTTCTCCTATTGAATAAAACTTGTTCCCAACCACTTTTTGTTCATTATAACTAGTACCATTTTTAAAGGGATTACCTAAACCATGTAATGTAATCATTCATTTTACAATCAATCATTGTAATCATTTTCATTAATTTTTTGATTATTTGAGGTATAAATTAAAGATAAAGTTACTAGCTACCCTTCATTTGCATGTTCTTACACTGAAGATATATATTTCCATCAGTATGATTTCTGTACTCATGTGTAAGAAGTGATTTCTTACTTCAGCAGATATTTGTCCATCTTGGACGATGGGGCAAAGCTGCAGACGCAGGCTAGCAGCAGCAGCCAGCCTCTCTCCGCGTTGTCAGCATTTACATTCCTCCACACCTGGTTGATAACCTGAGCCAAGATCTCATCCCGTAACCCTGGAGACAACAGGCCCCTTTGGATGATGTAATTCCCAAACATGTTTTCCTGCGCCCCGTTCAGATGAGGGTCCCCCATGAATCGTAGTACCTAAAGAAAACAGAATAAATGTACTAGTAGGACGTTTTATACTCTAACACATCTCTCTTCAGAAATGCACTGTCAAGAGAGAAATGCTACTAATTTTCATTTTCTATCCTGCTGAGTTTTGTCACAATGTTTAATTTGTTATATATTAGTTGCTAACAGAACAGCAGCATTGTTTCAGTGGAGGATGGCTGTTTTTTTTCATTTCAACAACAAACACACAGAAACAGGGACTGTATGATAAATGACGTTTATGAAAAGAGTTTATACAAGGTCATCCTACCATGATGAAAAGCTCAAGGGCCTCCGCTCTCAGGTCCTCTTCTACGCGGGTAAGAGGCGACTCCAGAGGGGCCATCAGCATCCCAAACTTTGGTTCCTACAGTAAGAAAATATTTTTTTATATTTTTTAACTAAAATCACATCCTACATGAATACAACATGATTTCCAAAACAAATCCACTGCAGGTTGTAGTGGATGTACATCACTACCACTACCTTTAATGACTTGGCCAGAGTTTTACAGTTACAGCATTGCATCAGTCAGGCTACTGTGCAGCAAGTCAAAGAATAAGTCCAAATCCAACAACAACATCATATTGTATCATGTTGGTTCTGATCCACTTTAGAGCTGTTAGTGCTGTCATTGCTCAATAAGTGGTAAATTCCTTGGTATAAGTGTCATGTTTCTACTGTGTCCTTAATTCATCAGTTTCACTCTGGTGGGACTTCAGTGGAAAGTTTAATAACCACTACTTTTAAAAGTAAAATACCCCATTATACATGAATCTGGATGTAACATTGTACCGTATGTTGATATACATCTCACCCTGAAGTAGATCTGTACAAAGCGGTAGAACGGGTAGTTGTTGATGTCCAGAGGCAGTGTGAGTTGATACGATGTTGATTCCTGGATATGTGGAGTCTGAAGCAGAGCCAAGCAGTCTGAGTGCACGTCCCTCCTGACTGCGGAAAGAGAGACGAAGGTAGGCAGCGGGTCAAGCACAAGTAAAGTCTTTTAAAAATGTCGATAGGGTCGTTATTTTTCATTGTCTGGTTTATTTAATAATAGAAACCGCTGCTCTCCCACTCTGTCATTACAAATCAAATAATTTCTTGAGTTGACACAGTCAGTGCTGATGAGATGGGACGCATTCAAAGAACTGAACATCATTTAGCTTATGAATAATATGCATGTACACCATGTGATGAACACTAATGGTGAAGAGGGACAGACAGACAGCTACACACCTCTTGCTGTATGCAGTAAAGCACCCAGCTCTGCAGGGATCACCAAGTGTGTGACATTCACCACCTCCCTCTTGGTCAACTCCTGAAAGAAATACTGTTTTTAATGTATCTGCAAAGTGACATGGTTTGAAACAAATTTTAAATTGATTTAAATTAAAACTGTACAAAAATAAATGAATCATTAAAGGACAATGTAAGAGACATAATTCAAAACTTCTGACCATCTCTCTCCTCCTCCTCTCCTCCTCAGCTTTCCTCCGGGCTTCAAACTTCATCTGCAAAACAGATCACAAAAAATCACACACACTAAATATTATATTTTTAGTCCTATCTAGAACAAGAAGATGCAAATGTATAAAACTGGAACACATTTAGTATATATGATAAATGATTTACAGATACACATGTATGAGTGATTCACGTAAGCATCATCATCAGGTTGTATCTCCTAAATATGAAAGAAAATACAATGTTTTAAAGCAGACTTCTGGTACCTTGATGTATCGCTTGCGGCTGACGTACATGTGGACGAGGGAGCGGAACCGAACCAGACTCTCCCTCATTTTCACATAGCGCTTCCTAGGAAAGAATGGAAATGGAAATTAAACTCAAGTTCCAAGATAAAGTTTGCAGCAACAAGCAACAAGGTCACTGTTAAAATGTTAGTATTTGTATTGGTTAGGATTGAAATTCATAGTTTCTAAATAATTTTTATTCTAATAAATAGGAATTTACATTTAGGGTATAAGACTGTTTTCAAGAATCATTCTCCTAAAGGCACAATCCATATTTGCACACTTACGTTGACATATAGATGAATGTTCGTTACATTCAAGCACTTTGCCAAATTAGTTCACACAATGTTGATAAAGCCCATCAACCAACAGATAAATCTCTCAGAATCTCACAGTATATTTAGTATAATTTTTAATCTGGTGTCGGGTTGGACATTCCTGCATTGGACGTTTGAATGCGACAGAGACTTCTGCAGGCTAAGTGGCTAACTTACTAAGTTGGCTAATGTACAGTAACTTAAATGTGGATAAAATAGTTTAAATCATGCAGCTCTTGTAGATATATAAAGAGATAGTGAAACAAATCATTTTGTGGGGGGGGGGGGGGGGGGGGGTGTGTGTGTGTGTGTGTGTGTGTGTGTGTGTGTGTGTGTGTGATGCCGAAAGCACTTTATCAATCGCTTTACAGCCACAACAGCAGGAACATATAGGCTGAGCATATGACCTAAGCATGACCTAAGTGTTTGTGTAATTACTCACTGCCAGAAGGGGGAGACAAAGGTCCCACACCCCAGCTTAAAGATCCCTGTGTGCCCTATGATGTATTGGTGTGTTTCTCACTTCTACAGTGTATAATCAACAAAGTCAAAGTGACTAAACTAACGTACTGTATTTTTATCTATTACTGGTAGCATCGTTTATTTTTGATACCTGCCTGTCAAATTAACCTCTAAAAGTATATCAAACATGTTACTTATCACAACACAAATCAATTAATAGCTATGAAACTGTAGCAAGGTAGCCAAACAAGCTGAGGGTGCACCTTGTGAGGAAGCCTCGGCACTGCGCCTGCAGCCCGATGATCTTTTTGCGAAAGGCCACGAAACGTTTCCTGACGAAGAACATGCGTGTGTAGCGCTGCAGGGTGAGAGCGGCAAGTTGACGACAGCGCTCCCGTTTACACTCCAACAGCTGGTATATGTCCTCCTTCAGAAACAACTGGCAGTCGCACAAAACCACACATGAGTCACATTCATATACAGCACATGCATCATTTAAAGAAAAAAAAAAGGATGCATCAACTAAATCTCACCTTTGTGACACCGACATGGTAGGCTCCTGGTGTAAGAAGGCATAGTTTACTGAGCATTATCACACAGTTCTCTCCATTTGCATCTGGAAGCTGTTGAATCCCCACCAGTGACTTATACCTGAGGATAGCCCATTCACAGTGTATTTAACTTTAATGATAAATATTGATGCAATGGAGAGATACTTTTATGGCCAAAGAGGGGGAACCAAAATTGCTTTCTTGATTAAACAGTAAATGTGTGTTACCTGAACAGGAAGACGTAGAATGGCATCCTGACAGGATATCCCTCCCTGCGGATCCTGATGGTCTCCAGGACACCAGAGTTTCGCAGCTGGCCGCTGACCAGTTCGTCCTCGAACACACCTGGTTGCTAAAACACAGATGTATATATGGAAGTATGCTCAAACAAAAAAATTAAAAATGCACGTATCCTACAGGATACATCATGCATGCAAATGATCAGTGTTATTGTCAGAAATACAGAACGAATATGAGGATACCTTCGTATTATTTGGCTTAATGCAGCGAACAAAAAAAGGGTTGCACCTGAAATGAAAGAATTGATTGTGACTTTGATTGTGTGCTATTAATTATAATTTAGAAGAATAAATATCTCCACTTCTCCGTATTTGACCTCTCCATCTTCTCCACTAGCTCGAGCAGGGACTGTTGGAACTTGTTGCTGACGGTAGGAGCTTGGTATTTTCTGGTGACTGTGCTGCTCTTCCTCATGTGACCTCCTTTCTGCTGACCCATGACCTCTGCATGAGCCACGAAGAGGTTTGACACCATCTGGACGCACACAAATGAGACACATATGTTCACACACAGCATGCACGCGTTTTTACTGCAGTGGTTTATGTTATCAGGATAAGGACTTTAGGAGTAATGTGACCATTCATTCATATGTTGATGTGAAAATGCTTCTTTCCTCTCACCTTATTCTTGCTCTGAATGAACAGCTCTAGGACATCCTGGCGGACCTGGTCGTAGTTTTTATCAAGGAACTTGTAAACCTGAATCGATAACATCACAAATTATAGAAAAAGCTGTCAGGGATCAGGGGAGATTCACTCTCTACCAGCAGGTTTTTATGAGGTTGATTAGCTTGTGTGGATAATTGTGAATTTGATCAAAACTTTCACACTATCTATGCTATCAAAGACAAATATGGATGCCAGCCAATCAAATCAACTTCATTGCCAAATGCCTGTCTAACATCGAGTCGTGTCACCTGAGATGAGCCAACAAGAAGCTGTATACCTGATAGGTGACCCGCCCAGCAAAGTGCTTGATGGTGAACTCTGGGAGGGGCATCTTTGGCTTCAGATACAGGGGGTTGTTGCCATGGTGATAGTGACACTTTTGGAGGAAAGTGTGGTCCGTCGCCTGGCAACAAATCAGCAGACTCTAAATGATGTGTGCGATAATTTAATTCTGTCTGTATGACAGATATGTAAGTGTGTTCATGTTTAAGTTTCTTCTCTCCCCTCATCCACCTGTGGGAAACAGCTCTGGTCGTCCAGAATCCTCAGTATCCCATGAGGCTTAGTGGCGATGAGGTCGATGCAGGGCTGGTTGTCACTAAAAGGGATGTCCTGCCAGGGAATCTGTTCCCTGCTGTACTCCTCCTGCATGTGGATCACATACAATATAATATGAGGAATGTGTATGTGTGTATGTGAGTTGTTGAGTGTCCCCACAGGTGTGACGTTGACTCACCTGTTCTTCCCTGAATACAATCCTGTTGAAGAAGAACTGCAGGTACTCGTTTGCATAATTAATGCAAAGCTGCTCAAAGCTGTTGAAGGCCAGATCCTGTTGTTCCCACACACACACACACACACACACACACACATACATACGGCTGGTGATGCTTTATGTCTCATCTACACGGCTAAAGAGTGATTATTCTGGAGTCTGTCTCTCTACTGTGTAACACAAGAAAGTGACAGAAATGTGATAAGTCTGTGTCGGAGGAGGACTAATACATGAGGAAACAAATGTACCTCAAATCCGTAAATGTCTAGGATGGAGATGGAGAGAGTGTGTTGGCGAGGGTACACCTGAGCGTTGATCCTCTCTGTTAACCAGTGGAAGAGGAGCGAGTACAGGATCTTGGCAACAGCATCTCTGGAGGACAAAGATTTGTGTGTAAAAGACAGACAAAGAGTGGGACACAGGGATAGAAATAGATAGATAACACTTTCTGGTTAATAAGAATCAGACTGTCATCACAGATTAGGAAGCAGAGAAAGTATTTTTATGGAAAACAGACACAGATTTTTTTTTATGTCATTACTGTTAATACGTTTGTGTTGATTTACCAAAAAACAAATGCTTTTAATGAGAACGAAATGTTTAATTCAGTGGTATTTCCCTTTCAGGTTTCCATAGTATTATAGAAACAATACAACTGAAGAAGAATAAATATGTTGGGTGCATGTAACAGTCTCGCACCTGGCATCTACAGCACTTTCCACAGTCAGTGGGGTGTAGATCTTGTCCCTCATTGTCTCCTGTGTGGAAGACAGGAGGGTTTAGTTGCAGTTTCATTTCAGCAACATGGCACTTGCTTTGATAACCTGAAGCTGCTTGAAGATGTTTTTTTAGAGGTTAGTGTGTTTTTATGAGTTATAAGATAATTTTGTTTGAAAATAATTGTCAAGAGGAGAATTTGGGTAACTGAAAGATTTTTTTCAATTTTCCAAGATTTCTATTTTGTCAACTGCTGATGTAAATTAAACAACAAGGAAAAAATATGACAACTATTTGGTTGAAAATGTTGTAAATTAATTTACAGTTTTTATGATTGACTGATTCCAGAAGGATAGTTCCTGTTTTGCTGCTATGTCTGGATCTCGTATGGATTTTTTTTTTTTTTTGTTGTCAAGGAGACTAAATACTGTGGAAGTCCTTCTTTAGACAATCATCCTGTTAACAGTGAATATGAGTATCATCAGCAAACCCGGGCCTGAATCACAGGGGTACAATGCTGCAATTCTTTTTATTCATGTGTCCTCCTTAAAGATGTGAGATTTAATGTGAGTGCCATGTCTTATGCTTATTTAACAGAGGAAACAAAATCCATTGAGGCCAGTTATCTACAAAAGTTGTTCCTAAGATGTATAGTGCCATGTTACCTTCCTGTCAGCATTTGGTCAAAGTCAACTCTAAATGTACTGAGAGTTACTGAAATGAATAACAAATTATCACCTACTGTAAATTCAATTAGGAGTTGCTCATATAGCTACTAAAAATTTGTTGCACACGCACAGTTTGATACTGACCATGACTTTGTATGTGATGGCTTTCTGTAGTCCCTCTGGAGAGATCTGCAGCAGCTCTGCCACCACTCTGATCTCCTGAGCGCTCACCACTGACGCCACCTCCTGGCCGTCAGCCTGTAGTGCAGAAAACTACTGATAAACCTGTTTGCGTAAGGTGTGTGCTTTTTTTCTGTTCATTGTCAAAATGAAAAGTAATTGTCACAGTAAAGTTTACTTCAGCTCTAATTTTTAGTTCATTATATTTCATATAACCCATTAACAATAATAACTGTCTTATAAATAAATACATATGGTGCATATGACATATGTACATCTGAATTATTTTAACATAAATAACAAAAATTGCATCTAAAAACAAAGAAAGATGCAGAGAGGTTGTGCTGTGGCGCTTTGAGAGAAGGTTTGTGTATGGAAATATGAAACTTCAGATATGGTTTTATATAATATGGTGAATTTATAAGCATTATGCTTTACGTAGAAGGTTTAGTAAGGAAATTTCTTTATAATTCCAAAAAACGAAAAAAAAACAACCTTTCGAAGCATTACCTCATATCTCTGAAAGTAGACATTGCCCAGGTGCAGTATGGAAGACAAAACTCTAAAGATGGCCGACTGGTCGTCAGGGGTGAAGTGGAGGATCTCCATGGCAGCAAGCAGACGCAGGAAGTCCTCTGCATCATTCTTTCCCGTTATCCCACAATCCCCTCCCTGTATGGAGAGTGAGATCAGACCCCATCGTTTCAAAAACATCATCTCTGAAAAGTCTTTCCCACAGATGTCACTACCCTGAGGAAGATTTCTAGATTATGCTGCACTGTGTCTTCCTGCCTGGTTGAGGTAATAGTAGGTCTCAGCCTCTTGTAGATAGAAAGCCTGCTTCTGCTGCGAGGGAAGACCTGCAAGCATCTCATAGAAGATATGATAGTTCCTCTCATCTTTGGCCTGAAGAAGAAACATACATTTATCTCGATACGTCCATGTACAGAAAAGTATAAGTATACAAAGTGACATCTTGCATGTCTGCATGTGTCACCTGGAAGACGATGCGGGACTTTTCCAGTAGGTACTGAGAGGTTATGGCACCACTAATCACACCACTGGGTGGAGAGCGAAAGAGGAAAAAGAAGAAACACAAAAGCAAAAGTAGAATTAGCTGAAAGAAGTGATGGGGTTAGACGGGAACAGAGACTGAAACTGTTGTGCGTTCATTTCATACTCACTCCTCCAGGGAGACTTCAATGTATTTCCCGAAGCGACTGGAATTATTGTTCCGTACAGTTTTGGCATTTCCAAAAGATTCCAGCAGAGGAGCTGCCTCAAGTATCTAGCAGAAATTCAAACACAAGGTGAATCAACAATTTCTATTGGGTGACAAATACTTTACATGCTGACATGTAAACACCATTTTTTTTAAGGTTTTGCTAAGAACAATGTTGCAAAATTAACCCTTTCATGCACAAATTATGAAAACCTACTTTTCTTACTATTTAGACTTAGCCTATTCATATAGGAGAAACCCCTGAAAGGGTTAAAATGCAAGTCACACGTTCTTTTATGTATCAAATTAAAGAATATTTAACATTTAACATTAGCTAAATTAGACCAATATTCCAGGTCAGTCAGATAGTTTAAGGGATGCTTTTATAAAGCAAGTCTAAGAAAAAAAAGAGATTCACAATAAAAACACATCATCTCTAATGAATATTGTCACACACCACAGCAAAACACAGCAACCTGCTATTCTTATGGCCATATGTGAGTTGTAAAATGTAAAGCACAAGTCATATAGGGAATCCCACTACCTCAATCTGCACCCAAGGAGAGCCAGCAGAGATACACAGACATAGAAAAAAGATGCACAGAGACCACGGAGACATTAGTCTTCAAGACAGGTGTGTGTGTGTGTGCACAGGCAAATTTCCAAATCTGCTGGCAGCAGTTTGTGTGTCAGGATGTGTGTGTGTGTATGTACCTGTTGCGCAAGATTGCACTTGTGATGTATTGCTGCTAGGTAGCGAAGGACTAGTTTGGTGGCCTCTGTTTTCCCAGACCCGCTCTCTCCACTGAAACACAGTAACACACGCTCACTGGACAGAGATAACGCCCCATCAATATGGCTCAATAATTTATACAGTGTATATATAATGATATGTCACAGTCTTCATAGCTTTTGTATTTGCAGGTTAGATGGAAACAGTGAAACTTAGTGCCTAATAAAATGTGCTTTTTGTAATGGGAGAATTTATGGTCATAAAGAGTATTTTAATTTGCGCTTAGCCGTGATAGTTAATCAGAGGCCTCCAAGTCCTTCACAGAGCCTTTACTTTGACCAACAGATGCTTGTTATACAATGAGTTTGTTTGCGTCTCAGTATATAGTGTGAGGATATTTTGTGTGTATTCCGTATATTTTGCTTCTTGTGCCTTCATGTAAGAAAACGTACGTTTTGACCAGAGTTTCATTTTTTCTTCTACATTACTGCCCGACTGTTCGTGAGCAAAGGAAACAGCATATTTTCAGCATTGTGACAATGCATTTTTCAGCAATCCAGTAGGTTTACAGTAGGTGTTTTTTTTTTGTTTTTTTTTTTAGCTCAAGAAGTGCAATGATTTTTAAAAAGGAACACTGCGTCCTCCCTTTTTTACTTTGATTTTTTTTTTATTAATTATAATTATTATTATTAATATAGTAACATTTGATGTGTAAATAACCAAAAGAGGATATTTGATATAATATTTCAGATGCTAGTGATAAGGTCAGTTAACTATGTTAACTAATACTATTTTTAACTGTTAAAAATAAAGTGAACAGTGAACAAATATTTTAATAATAAAGAAAAAAAACCCCAACATTTGAAACAACAATGGCACACAGCTGCCTCTACATATTATTTTGGATCCCTTCATGACAAAATGAATATTATTTGATGGTTCTGAGTCCAAAATGCAGGATGAACTTTTTTTTAGAGTCTATTTTTCTAAAAGATAAAGTAGTGGAAAATTCTGTTATTTTGATAGCAATGTAGAAACTTGAAAAGGCCGAGGTGTGAACATTATCCGCACTTTGAGCACCACTACACCCGGTTTTAATAATCACTTAGAGTCCATTATTTGATCCTTCTCATCTTCCTACACACGTGCTTGCAGAGTCTTCGCTTTAATTGACTAAGTTATGTGAGACCAGGCTAATCTTGCATTAGGCAAGGACTCAATTCCACTTTTACGTTAAACCACCTGAAACGGTCACATACACACACACACACACACGTATCACTGCCAACAGCTTAACGCTAAATACCACCATTATGTGAGCTTGGCCAAAAGGGGGGCAGAGGCGTGTGTCTGTGTGTGTCTGTGTGTATTTAGGGACACTGGCACCTTGACCACATTCCAGCATAAGGTTTCAACTCACGGGCCGGTTAGCTAAAAACCGGGCCATTACTGGTCACTGTACACCAGACCTCAGTTACCCCTTAACACGCACTCACTGACTCACACACAAACACAGTGTCCTGACACACACACACACTCCGAAACATAATCTGCTCCTGGCCCAGACCTGGCTGGGCTTTCCTTACAGGTGTCTCCTTCCGAATACGGCTAGAGTGTTCCAGGTGTGTGTGTGAGTGTGTGGATGTGTTTGTGTATTTTTTATATTATTTCTTAAAGCACACATCTATGTGTGTATTATTTCACATTTGAATGCTGCTACTGTATATGTTTGCCGTGTCTGAGTATAGGTGTGTTTTGACATTGAAGCAAAGAGGAGTGAGGGATGGTTCTGTCTTAAGTTTGCTGGCCAGTAAACCACAGACAGACACTCATGAATTTACAAACATTAATCCAACTAGAGATGGAAACCTAACTGTTAAAGAAGCTTCATGGACATTGTGTACACTGATCTTAAGCTGTTACATAACCTTGGAACGTTTCTAATGATATCTAGAATATATCTTCACGCAGCACTGTGCAAGAATTTCATGTAAAAAAAACAACATTTTTATATCAATCAATATCAGGTATAATGTATGATCAACAGTAAGGAATATTTGCAGGCACATATAAGGTGATGAGAATGAATAGACTTTAAAGCCCATGAACTCTGTGTTTAATTTGTAGACTTTGATGTCAGCTTCTTACCTGATTATTATGACCTGGTTGTGTTTGGCATCCATCATTTTGGAATAAGCAGCGTTTGCTATGGCAAACAAATGCCTGAAGGCAAAAGATTAGTTACATCAGACATCTTTAATACTCTTCCTCACTTCTTTACATCATATCCTTTCTATTCTGTCCACTGTATTTTCCACCATCCTTAATTGCAGTTTACCTGCATAATTCTTTCCTTCCTTGAATGCTTTAATTATTACTTAGCAGCTTCCTTACAGCTTTAAGTTTCCCTCCTTCCCCTCTCCATTTCTTTAACATCATCTGTATTTTTTATTTTCTTGATTCTTGATAATTAATATCTGTTTTTTTTAAAACAACTACTTCCTTGTAATGATGATACTCATTTTAACAAAATCATCTATTCTGTCGTTTTTAAAATATGATGTAATGACATTTCTGACTTTGTATAAGTGAACAGGACTTACGGAGGGTGCTCTCCCAGAGCATGACCCTTGTACAGCAGCACCATGTCTGTCCCATAGATGTTGTACATCTTATATGGGTTCACAGAAACCAGAATACTACCTATGTATGTCTGAGAAAAAAAACAAGGAACAAAAATAGAGAGAAAAAAAAGAAATGGAAGTTTAAACAAAGAGAAACAGAGAGATGGAGAGATATGTAAAATCAACACACAAACTCAAAATAAACAAATCTAACTTTACATTTATTTGGGTTCAATACATTTTCAGAGGTAATAATGTTTGTGTGCAAATGTTATTATCTGTTTGATGTAAGCGCTACAAAGACTTACATAAATAAGCTCCCTCTCAAACCTTGTCCTCAGATTCAGCAGGACAGCCCCTTCATGCATCTCCCTACACAGACCAATAAGACAAAGATAGTTAAGGATATTACAGAACTTCTTAAATCACTCAACCACCCAAAACATTTTTGCATGTTTGCACCTTGCCAGATTCAAAACTGGCCTTTCTTACAAAAGCATTTTACCCATCCCCTTCTTCAGTCATGTCTCACCACTACAACAATACTCTTCCCATCAAGGAGAGCACACTGCAGTAGTATTTTCTCTTGCCACTTACTCAAGCTGTGTCATATCTTCCACTCCATCTTCCTCACGTTGCTCTCGGTGATCCATGTTGGGCAGGCTTCTGATTGAGTACACCTAAAAGATATAGAGACACACTGAGGGATGAAGACACGCATGTGCATAGACTTGCTTTTCCTGCATAAATACATGCACACATTTACACAATAGATATTTACTCTCTCTCATCTTGATTTTTTTAATGTTGATTTTTACCAGAGCACCAGTGCTCTTCTCTGACCAAAGAATTTTTTTTGTTTACTCATTGAGCCCGTCAGCCATTAGGATCACTTATCCTGTTACTTTAAACATCATCAGTGTTTGATTAAGATACTAGACTAACCTGATCTCTCTGATTACTCATCCCCTACTGAAAATCTGCTACTGAGTCAAGTTATCACCATAATCTTAAACTTGAAACAATTAGATTACACCATAAATATAAACATATTTATAGTAGAGCGCCCAACCTTAGCTATGGTGCCTGGTCCTATAATTCAAGAACTTTTTTACCTTGTCAAACCAGTGCCCTTGTGGTTCTCCCTCCCTGCTGAGATTCCACTCCCCTTGCTCATGCCCCACATGTCCCATCAGGTTGTGGGGGTTCAGCAGCTCCCCGTCTCCATACATGGACCACTTATTGAGATTCTGCACTGTCCCATGAGGTAAAACCCTCTCTGCACCCCACACATCTGCATCTTGCTGCAAACCCAAAGCTTCAACTCCAGGGCCATGTGCCCAGTGCTGTTCAGGCCCAGATCCCTGGACCTGGGGTGACACTACGGCATATGAGGAGGGTAGGCGGTAAGAGGCCCCCTTGAGGTGAGGGTTCTGCAGGGCACCAGAGAGATTAAATGAGTGTGGTTCCGGGGTGCTAGGGGCACCTAGCCGTGTCATGATATTACCATCTGGGAGACGGTACTTTGCCCCTCGAAGGTTTGGATTTTTTGACAAGGCATTAGACAGGTCAAGTGTTCTGGATGCAGAAGCGGATTGAGGGCGGGTCATCAAAGTTCCATCTGGCAAACGATAGGTGGCAGATTTGAGGTTCTGGTTGCGGAGAGCATTGGAAAGGTCAAGGGAGCGTGACTTGGTGGTATCAGCAGAACCAGGTTGCTTCAATAGTGATGAGTTTGGGAGTTTGTACGAGGCACCACGGATGTTGGTGTTTAGCAAAGCACCAGAGAGGGCAGGCCCTGAGGAGGCAGGGGTGGGAGCTTGGGTTTGGTTCCGTAAAAACAATGATGATCCATCTGGAAGCTGAAACTTTGCCTTACGCAGGTTAACATTCATCAGGGCGCTAGATAGCCCTGAAGATGATACACTCTCAGAATTCTGCATCTCCTCTCCTGGATGTGTTAGAATTGAACCATCTGGTAATCGATAAGAGGCCTTACGAACATTAGCATTGAGAAGAGCAGAGGAGAGCACAGAGGAGGAGGTTGTGACAGGTTCGGGTACTGGCTCATTTCTTGTAACCAAAGTTCCATCTGGTAGCCTATATGTGGCCTTACGTATATTAGCATTGAGAAGAGCAGAGGAGAGCACAGAGGAGGAGGTTGTGACAGGTTCGGGTACTGGCTCATTTCTTGTAACCAAAGTTCCATCTGGTAGCCTGTATGTAGCCTTACGTATATTAGCATTGAGAAGAGCAGAGGAGAGCACAGAGGAGGAGGTTGTGACAGGCTCGGGTACTGGCTCATTTCTTGTAACCAAAGTTCCATCTGGTAGCCTATATGTGGCCTTACGTACATTAGCATTGAGAAGAGCAGAGGAGAGCACAGAGGAGGAGGTTGTGACAGGATCGGGTACAGGCTCATTTCTTGTAACCAAAGTTCCATCTGGTAGCCTATATGTGGCCTTACGTACATTAGCATTGAGAAGAGCAGAGGAGAGCACAGAGGAGGAGGTTGTGGCAGGCTCAGGTACTGGCTCATTTCTTGTAATCAAAGTTCCATCTGGCAGTCTGTATGTGGCCTTACGTACATTGGGGTTCAACAGTGCAGAGGACAGCATAGGTGAAGAAAGGGAGGGATTAGGCGTGGGCTCTGTCCTTGTTACTAGAGTGCCATCAGGCAAATGATATGTGGCTTGTCGCAAACTAGGATTGAGCAAGGCAGAGGATAGCATAGACGATGAGAGGGGTGAAGGACCCAAGGAAGGTTCTGCAGGCTCAGTTCTGGTGACCAATGAGCCATCAGGTAGTTGAAAAGTGGCCTGACGTAGGCTTGGGTTCTGCAGGGCATTAGAGAGTACAGAGGGTGACATTCTCCCACCATCATTAACACCACCTCCACCATCATTAATGACTGGGGTCTCAACAGGGATCTGGGACTTTGTCAAAGTTCCACCTGGGAGCTTGAACATGGATCCCTGGATTTTTGAGGTCTGCAGTCCACCAGAGAAAAGAGGGGAGGTACCTCTAATAGTGCCTTGTTGAGATGTGTTGGAAGGAGGAGCACGAGAGGCATGGGACATGGGGGAGAGGTGTCGCTGGAGTGGTGAGGCAAAGGAAGCATTACGTAGCTGGGGGGTAAGCATAGCAGAGGAGAAGTGGGGGGAGGAGGGTGCGGAGGGGGCAGGAGGTGCTGCATGAGGGGGTGAGAGGACATTTGTATAGACATTGGCATTGCGTTGTAAAGGAAATGAGTAGGAGGCACTGCGCAGGTGTGAGTTCTGCATCAAAGCATTGGATATCTCCTGGCTTGCCTGTACATCAGCTAATATCTCCCCCTGCCCACCAGGTATGGGGGAAGAGCTTCTCTGTAAATGCGCGTTGTTGCTAACATTCTGCAGGGAAGGGTTCTGGAGTGTATGTCCCAGATAAGGTGTTGAGGGAGCAGGCAGAGGGAGGTTCTGGGGGTAAACTTGAGGAGTGGAGGGCCTCTGTAAAGGAGAAGAGTAACCAGTGGTGGGGTAAGGAAGAGGAGAGGGAGGAAAGGGAGCACCTACAATCTGAGGCTGTGGTAAAGCATTTGTAAGCATTGGGGATGGGCTTGGCTCCATCATTGTGTAGTCATACTGGGTGATACTCTGAGATGGTAGGAAGGAGGTAGCAGGGGAAAGACTAGGGTGAGCTACCAAAGGTTGAAAAGTTGTTGGCCCTAGATTCTGGGGACTCATAGCCCTGTGGGGCAAGGGAGAGGGTGGGTGAGATAGATGGTGCATGGGACGCTGCAGTGGTTGTGGAGACTGAGGTCTACTCTGCAGCCTACGCATTGATGGTTGGGGAGAAGGAGGGCCACTCTGTTTTAATGAAGGTTGTGGAGAGACAGGAGGCCCTGGAGGAGGCGCTCTGAATGACTGTCTCGATGGAAGAGAAGGCTGGTTTCTGGGCATACGAACTAGTGGCTGCCCCCTACCTACAGGTCTGTGGAAGCCCCTTTGGGGAGTACCAACTCGTGTTGACTCCCTTAATCCTGTAGCCCGGGAGCCTGTTCTGGCTAACATGGGAGCTCCAGCTACACTGCCCATCTGGCCTGGGGGAGGGGCTTGACCACTATGGATAGAGGACCTGAATGGGGCTACATGTTGAGTAACAGGAGGTCCATGTCTACTGCGTCTCTGTAAGTATGGGTTTGCTGGGGAGGGTTTCACAGCCCCCATGGGTACATGATTTCGACCTCCAGGACCACCTCTCAGCCTGCGAGTAGAGGATCGGGTGGGGAGAGGGCGACTGGTGATACGGGATGGGGAAGGAGAGGGCGGATGATGAGGGGACATGGGGCGAAAGGCTTGAGGGGGAGACTGGGCTCTCTCAGGTAGAGGAGGACTCCGTCTTTGTGGGGATGGTAGAGGTGGAGATGGGGAATGCCTCATCTTGGATGTTTGTTTTCTGCCTTTGAATAAATGGGGTCTGGTAGATGGCAGAGGCACAGCATCTGGAGGGGGCTGCTGCCTGAAAGAGAGTCTTGGGGAAGGTGGTGGGCTTGCTCTCTTCCTCAGTGATGCTCTGGGTGAAGCTAGGGGGCTAGAAAGTGGGGATTGGGGTCGGACAGTTGATGGAGCCCTGCGCAACCCCCTCCCTCTTACTAGGGATGGCCGAGCTCTTACTGACATCCCTTTCCTGTTGTGTAGTGGAGAAGCAGGTGGGCTGGGTGGTCTCCGCCTGCCAAGGGGGGAAGCTGGCCTTTGGCCTGCCATTGAGGCCTGCTGGGTGAGCCCTCTTCTATGTAAGCGAGGAGAAATGTAGGGGTCTGGCTGGATGCCTGTTTGGAAGTCCATATGATGTGGTGAGAGGCGGGGGGAAGGAGGTGGCATTGCCCTAGTTGATCCTAGCCTCAGTGATAGCCGTGGGGATGGAAGGGGACTCATTTGTCGCACTGGCCTTGGTGAGGCCACTGGTAAATGCAGTGGTGAATGCATCATTTGAGGCATTGGTGGCTGTATTGGTGGGGCCACTGGTGACATTTTCCCCACCTGGAACATATGCGAGTCTTGGGGGAGGAAGGGTTGGTACACTTGGGAGGCAAGTGGTGGTAGGGGAGATGAGGACAGGTGACTGGGGTAAACAGATAAAGGAGGGTGATTAGACTGAGGGAGAGGGAAGTGTTCCTGTTGAAAGATCACAGCTGTTCGTGAGGGGGCTTGTATAGGAAGAATGGGGGTTTGTTGTTGGTTCATGACAGTGGGGTAGTGGGGCTGCACAGTAAGGTTTGTGGGAAGGGGCTGCTCATATTGTATGTCTGACATCATAGCCATATTATTGAGGGCAAGAGCTGGGGAGGGAGAGGGAAGTATTGGGGAGGAGGGATGAGAATGATGATGAGGAGGAGGTGGCAGAGTTTCCACCTCTAGTCTTTCTTTTCCAAATAGCCTAACCTGGGGCCTGGGGACTCTGAACTGCTCTGCAGAAAATGACTCACCAAGAGAGTAAGAGAGCTGCTCCTGTCCATATAGCTGTCCTGTTTCAGCTGGATACAGCCCAGCATCCATATAGAAAGGTTGCTGGTATGGGTTATAAATAGCAGCAGGTTCTGTATATCCCAGCATTGGGTCATTGTATAGCCCTGGAACGACGTCATAACCACCACTTATCATGCTATATGGGTCTGACATCCCATTATTATAACCAATATAGTGGTCAAGGTAATCTCCATACAGCTCAGGGTCATATGGGTCATAGAAACCATTCGTTGCATTATCATAGTAACCATATGGCTCTGGCTCCACTGCATACAGCATTCCATCTTCACCATAGTAATACTCCATCCCTTCATAGCCATAGTAATCTTCATACTCATCATCATAATAGCCATACGGGTAATTGTAGTAATCCACATCATCATCATAGTAAAACTCATCATCATAATAAAAGTTGCCCTCATCATCATAGTAACCGTATTCATCCTCCCACTCATCATCATCATCATCATCATAGTAATCCACTCCCTCTCCATAAGGGTCATATGGGTCATGGGGATGTCTTGGGAAGCCTCTTGGTCTCCAACTGTTGTGGTAATCTTCTTCATATCCATACTCATCATCATACTCATAGGCTTCATTGTAATAATGCGTTTCCCTCCCCCTGGTGTCCCTGTTAGCAAATGACAGACGTTTCCGCTCACGTCCTCCTGCCCGTACTCCCAGCCGACCATGGCCCTTAGAAGTTAGGAACCTCCCTGTTAACCAGTTACTTGCTGCAGCTATCCTTCCTAACATCCAGCCTTTTGTCTTAAAACTTGGTCCTGCTTTCTTTTTCCCAATCATACCTTTGAACTTCCCTCCCAGTCCCTTTGCTTCTGTGGCCATTTTCCCCTGCCCACCTAAACTGGCTAGATTTATTGTCTTTTTAGGAGTTGTGGTTTCTTTTGCATTATTGTCTTTTTTATTAAATAGGCTGAAGCCAGATAGACCTGGCTTTTTGTCAGCAGAAGGTGATTTAGCCCCAAACCCAGAAAAAAGCTTGCTGGCACCAAGTAGTGGTTTACCACCAGCAGCTGGCTTCTTTTTCTTGGAGAGGCGAAGGAAAAGACGAGAGGTGCTCTTAAGGTTTCTCTTTGGTTTAGTTTTTTCTGGCTGTTGTTGTGTAGTAGGCATGCTAAAAGGAGAGGCCTTCCCTGCGATGCCTGTCAGGGCTTTAGAGGCTCCTTTGAGGTGAGTCCTGGCATCTACTGTCTTTTGCACTTTTGGTGCTGTTGTGTTCTTCTTCTGTCCCTCTGCTGCAAAGCCCATCATGGCCTTGGAGGCTCCCTTGATGTGGACATCACTCATCTTTTTCAGGTTTACTGCACCCATTCCTTTCTTCATTGGCTTCCCCTTCTCTTCCTCCTCCTCATCATCAGATGGAGGTGAATGTTTAGGAGGAGGCTTAAAACCTTTTATAGCCATAGCCTTGGATGCACCTTTCAGAGCCGCTTTCCCTTTCCCTTTCTTTGTTACTACCTCTTCCTCACTGTCATCACTCCCTTCATCAGTCCTCAGCTCCTCTTCTTCTTCCTCTGACCCCTCCTCTGACTCACTGACAGGTTTCTTACCCTTTCCTTTCTTCCCGTCATCTTTACCCTTCCCCTTCCCCTTAGATGGTTCCTCCACTTTCTTTCCCCCTTTCTTGTCATCTTTCGCTCCTTTCTTATCATCCTTTCCTCCCTTCTTGGGCTCCTCTGTCTTGCCTTTCTTGGCTGTTGATTTTGCGTCACCTTTTTTAGGTGGCATGATGTCTCCCGCCTCAAATCATTCTAAACAAGAGGATAAACAAAAACCCAAAATGTTATAAAGCAGGCTAGTATCAATGTCCGTGTTGATATATACTCTTGAAAAGAAGAGTCCAAATAGTAGCAGCATCTTGTCATTCCCAATTTCTTTCATGTCTTCTCTCCTTTTTCCGCCATCTGATCTGTCTGTGTGACACCCCAGAAACACACACTGAAGCACACTCTGTCCCGTCAGTTGTTCTATAATGCACACTGAGACAAACACAAACCACAGTGCTTCAAAACACGATCTAGTAATGGAGTCGGAATCTCAGCCATCAGTGCTCGCTCGCATTTCAGTATGTCTTCAAGCCTCAGCAAAAGAGCTGTTTAAAAAAAAGAGATGGAAACCTATCTAGGTGTGTTAAATAAAAAAATCAGATGCTTCTTGAATTCAAAATAGTATATGAAAAAAATCTTATTGATTGCAATGTCTCTTAGTTTTACCCACTTGTTGCCTCTGGGTCCCTGAGTGTGTCAATGAAGTCTTTCAAAATGTCCAGCATGGTAAAAAAATATTTGTAAATTCCTGGTCTTGTTCCTCTTTATAGGTTTTGTAAGTAACTTTCCAGGGCCACACGATGAATAAAAGACCCTGTTATCCCAGTGACAGAGTCTGTGTAGTCCTTTGTGTGTCTCCCATTGTTACTGCATCCTGTGAGTCCAGCAGTGAATCCTCATCTTGGCCGCCGCACCAATTTTGGCAGGATGTCCCCCCAACAAGGAGAAATGATGTGCGTGTGTTGGTGTGAGTCTCGGGCCTTTACGGGTGTCCTCCTTTTTTGTCTGTGTGTTGCATTTGTGGTTGTATCCTCCCACATCCACGTCAGCTTGCCTTCGTGACCTCCTCCAACTTTCTGCATCTCTCTCTGGTTACTGCGACTGCATCCATCCTGTTCGTCTCAACTTGGGACCTCGTCATATACTCAGCACATGTGCGTGCACATATGAGTATATGGACTGCATCTGTGTGTGTGTGTGCGTGTGTGTGTATGGGCATCAGAGTGAGTGTATCCCCAGTTATAGTTGCAAAGGGAACCTTAATGTACCAGCTACACTGCCTCAGGGTAATCCAATCTGCAGGCTCATTTCTGTATGAATAATGCAGGCTGGCTGAGCTGTTGCTAAACTGTGTCTGAGAGGCAGAGCCACGCAGAGCCAAAACACACACACACACCAGCTGAGAGTGATGTAAAATGCTCACACACACATGCAACAGTATATACATGCATCTACAGTAATATGTACAAGTTTGATGTAGGAAGATATAGGGCTTCACGCAGTCAACTTAACATGGGCTATTCAATAAAGCAAGGAATTAATATTAATAATTAGCTGAATCTATTGTTTAGGTCAGCGTTGCACTTCAGCTAACAGAAGCTATTAATTTACAACTTCTCACTAAACTGACCACCTACACCTGAAACCACCTTATAGAGTTCAGATATTTGAGCTCTGCCTCATTCAGAGCTCAAAAAAGCAAACATTTGCAGTCATTTTGTTCATATTGATACTAGCACAATCCTTTAAATACTGAGAGTTTTTCATACTAACATATTGGCAATTTGACTGATTCAACAAGCTGGAAAAGCATGACTCAATAATTGCAAGTTTTGAGAAAAAAATATTTTTAAAACTGTGATTATATTATGCGTAAAGAAATAGGTTATGCATCAATTTGTCAACTCTCTGTAAGTAGTCAGATTACAAGGTACTAGTTAAATATACATGTCTATATAAATTATATTTTTAATATATATATAAGGATAATAAAAAATGTACTTTTCAACCAACTTTAACAGGCTTTTTTTCCCCTTTTATTTAGTTTTGCTTTGCATTTTATTTTAGGATTGCTTCTATAATACTTGGAATCAGCATGTATGAAAACAAACTTGAATAAAGTAGAGAAAATTAAATATATAAACCTGCTATACATGGACCCCTATTTAAACAAACACACACACACATAAAGTGCAAGTTGTAACAGCAATGGGTGTGAAGTGTGATGGCATTACATGAATGCTCTGATGTTAATTCATTTAGAATGGTCTGATGATAGTTCATTGATGATGGTCTAATGTTAATTCATTGATGACGGGCTGATATTCCAGGAGGTCATCTCAGTGGCAGATATGAATGTTTAATGACTGCCCTGTGTTCTGCCTACACAGCAAGGATAAAACATTCATCGCAGGCTGCTCTAAATATATCACAAAGGGTCGATCCCGCCCTGGCCTGCTCTCCATGCGATATATTATACATACGGGCTGGTGGCAAAGGTTAACAGTCAGACACCAAAGAGCAGATAGAAGGATAGAAGGCAACCTAATCATTTTCTGACAATTGCAAGAAAAAGACTCAAATATTTAAAATGATATAGTCTTTTAACATACATTAGTTTAATATAATAATAACATTTTATATTAAATACATCAATAGGCAAAATAGGCATTCATCAATTTAAAAATTGTGTTTTTTTTTCTTTTAATTTACCAAAAAGAGAAAGAAATGTGATGATCTTACGCCAATTACAATTAACAGGTCCACCTGTTTTATTTCCGCTAACCGAAGTTGGAGGGACTAACATTCTTGACCTGAGATACGATCAAAGCAGAAATCTGTATCACATATCCCAAGGGGCAGTGACCATGACAAAACTCTAAACTGCCTGCAGGCTGCACAGCAATAACAACAACAGCAGCTGTTGGTATCATCTAACTGCAGACTGAGATAAGAGGAGAGAGAGGGAGGAGGTGGGGTGGAGGGGTGAGGGGGGGATGCACAGAAGAAAAGTTCAAAAGTTCCTTCCCGTTCATCAGGTGCACACACAGCGAAGTTTGTTGGTCACCAAACAGGTAAAGAGACACACAAAGACATCTATTTGATATGTGTGATATATATCAGCTGTCTGGCTGATATGCTCTGTTGACTGAGTGAACTTGTAATGAATGGAGAGCAGATGACGGAGATGGAGGAGGTGGGGAAAGGGGAGAGGGAGCTGGGCAAGGCTAAATAGGGAAAAGGACAGTTACATCAATGAACTGCAGATTACACACAGAAAATTGAAAGAGGGACAAGGACAGAAGAAAGAAAGAGAATTGAAATGACAGAGCTAGAAAAGTGAGGAGAAACGGAAGACGCAGAAACACGGAGGTGACAGAGAGAGTGATATGGAGGGACAATGCAAGTCAGTGAGTGAGAGATGAAGGGTCCGAAGAGTCTCTTCGTCTGTGTGCCAATCACTGACAACACGCTTTCAGCAGACGCACTCAGCGACACGCAACTAATAAAGGAGATCACCTGAGCATAGAGCAGCCAACAGGCTCATTTAATGACTGTGGCACACACACACACACACACACACACACACACACACACACACACACACACACACACACGAAGGCAGGCATATCTCATAATGGAGATTGTATGAGATCAATGAATGCAGGATCTACTCTGAATCATCTAGAGACTAACTAGAGATTGACAACTACACACACACACACACACACACACACACACACACACATTAATTAATAGCAGCCAGCTATGTAGCCTTTACAACTGTGACAGCTATGATGATGAACCAATAGGCTACAAGGATCGCAGCGCTCGGACAATATTTAGTTGATATTACTGTGTTTCTGGAAAGGTTTTGTTTGAGTGAGCATCAGAGTGAAAAGCTTAGTGACAGTGGGAGAGGGGGACGTTCTTTTCAGACGGAGGAGATGAGGCGGGAGGATGAGAAGGCTGGCCTCAGGTTTCCTGTAAGCCTTTAAACCCCATTCAAGCCTTAACCTTCACTGCCAGATTATCCAGTGACTTGACAATGGAGAGACGCCAGCGGCTGCTAAAACAGTGAAGACCTGCCTCAGAGGATCAAAACACCAACACTTGGCTGAGCTGACTACCATGAATAGATCTGAAAATAAGATATTCACTTTGACCTTAATGTATTTGTTACAAGTAAATTAGGAGCTTGGCAGTTTCAGACCTAAATACAAAGAAGTCAAAGATATTTTGGATATGGGGGCATTCATATTTTACATGGATTGATGTGAAATTGGTGCAAAAAAAGCTACTTGAGGTCATTCAATTTCTTGATCAACACAATCACAAGCTTGAATAACTTAATAAAAGGTGGGTAATTTAGTTTAGCTGATGTGGCAATGCAGACATGCCACTGTCCAATTAGGGTTAGGATAGGCAAGTCATGTGACAGCTCACCAGGATGAGTGTGTGTCCAGAAAAAAGTCTCCAAAGAAATCCCACAGAACCGCCTAGAATCTACTGCAATAACTTCAAATATTTTTAATATTAGTGCCAATTGGTCGTCCCAGTATTGCCACTGAGTTGATATTTTGACTTCCTCCTATAATAAAATCATTTTTAAGGACAGCTGGATTTCTCAGTGCTCTGTTTAATTAAGTGACTTTTACTTTACAAAAAAAAAAAAAGAATTTCAGTGTTTTTAACAAAAAAAAACTGGAAGAACGCTATTTACAATTAATGATTCCTGCAGTAGTAACAGGTTTGTACCATTTAAGAATTAAATAAACGGATTCCTCTTAGCTTTACACTTTGTTCTCTCTCAAAAAGGAAGTGACAATAGCATAAATATTTTAACATCTGACAAGAACACTAACTAACTTCTAGTTGTCCCTTTTCTGTTTCCACACATCACTGCTATTACAAACCCACCACAAACTAAATCAAGCAAATAATCAAATAATAATCAAATAGACCGCACAGAGTAACGCTGGACTGCACAGATCTGGTGATAGTTAAGCTTTATGTAATATACATACCTTATCTGTTTTTGTGAATGACGGTGATTGATATTTAAAAGCTTTATTATCCAGAAATATCCATCAAAACATCTGATAAGTCCACTCGCTGTCTGGAAGAAATAAAAAAATCCTAACTCTGTGGCCTCTGTGTGGCTGACTCATGAATCTCCTCTGGACCCTCTGCTAATGTTTTATAGCCCGGCGCCTACGCACACACACACACACACACACACACACAATTACATTCACCACAGACCATCTAAACACACAATGGGCCCTCCATACTAAACAAACCCTCTATTGCTTCAGTGAAATTACTGCAACACACGTACAACAGTGAGCAGAGAAAAATATGTATGACTACTCTTTACATCAACCCATGGATCAGTAGTACACCAATTAGGTTTCTTAGTACACATGCTGCACTACCTTGTTCTTTCTGCATAAATTCCTGAGTAAACAATTGGGCAGATCTATTGTTTGTTAATTGGCAGGATTACACACACACACTCACACACTTTACGCTATCATCATCCCAACACTGGCCTCCCGACGTCAGAGCCTGAAGTGACAATAGGTTGTGAGGCATGTGTGTGTGTGTTTGTGTGTGTATATGTGTGTGTGTTGGGGAGCCTTTTTCAGTACTCCTCACATTCACACACTACACAAAAGGGATCTCACACATTTGTTAAATGTGATTTTCTTTTTTTTAAATCTAAAATGTTTATATTAAAAGAAAATAAATGTGTTTAGAATTACTCTGGAAAACGGTGTAATTTGTGCTGCTTTCATAGCTGATTTTACACCATAATGTAACATAATGGTGTATGACTGCCTGCCACATGGCATATTTATTGGAAAATTGAACACAAAAACAGAAAGATTGTGAAAACATATGACAAAGTATACATGTAATAATCATGTTAATGAAGTAAAGTACAGTGTTTCTATGAAGTAGTTCAAGCAGTTTGTGGGCTCTTCTCTACACAAATCTATAATTAATTTACGGAAGCAAAACACTAAGTTGATGATTAACATTCAGGTTTTGTCTCAGGTTTTCATGATAAACACACCATCTCCCTTTGTTTTTTTTTTTATTTTTGTGTGTGTGCATCTCAAACCTGAACATCCTATAACCACTGGGATTTATTTTTATTGATGTAACACCTTTGCACTTTACTTCCTCAAGATGCGAACAGTGTCTCTTTTTGATCATATTAAGTTTATTTATTTGAAATAAAAACTTTTAAGTCGCAAAAAAAAATATTTTTGTTGACAAATCATGTTTGCTGAAACTCTATAACTCTGAAAGTCGGTGAGTGAGGGACTGAGCGAGTGCTGGATTAGTGTTTCTCTGTTTATCCACATCAGTGCACGAGAAGTACAGAAAACAACCCGACCACTTGTTCAAGAGAGATTTGCTATCTACACAAAGCTACCTGTAATCTGGTAAGCTTTTAGTGTATGTAAATAACAAAGGTATATATACTAAGTACAAATACACACACGGCATCTATTGGTTCTCAAACATCTCTGTATGTCTATAGAATACAGCCCCATACAGGTCTGTGCTGAGTCTTTTGTAATATCGAGTGTACTTTTTAGTGGGTGAGCGGGCTAAATAAACAATGGTTTTCTAACAACATAAACGATCGACTCCATATCAATACGGTTGACATTACACCTGTACTGATTTGATGAAGACAATAATGGTTGGTTACAATTCGATCTAACTCCTCACTCATTTCATCATAGAGCAATTTTATCTTAACTGTAATATGGGAACATTTCACCCTCCAATGAGTCTGTGATTAGTCTCTCTCCTCTTGTGCTTTCGACCACAAGCTGCGAGATCCGAGTTGGAGTCTCAGCTCAGGTAAGCAGCTTTATGTAATGAGCAGGCAGAAGCAGAAGAGGGCAGAAGAGACAAAGTAATCAGAGTCCTGATACGACTCTTAAAGTGCTGATGAATTTTGTCCTTAGTTGGGATCTTTTACATATATTTCATCAGCCAGAAAATATATTATTGTGTTCAATATAATGATCACATATGATTTGAGTTAATCTCCTGGTCCGGAACAGAAGTTTATCAGGCAAATTTTTCAGTGACACTTAATAATGTGGATGTAGTAGTATAAACAGCAGTTATACAGGATCAGTAGGATGTAACTACAGATTACAGCAAACATGGTGGTGAAATAAACGTGAAATGAGTGTAATGATTTCAGAGCAATTTTAAAGAATGTGTTGAAGTTGCTGCAAGAGCACAGAGCAATGGTGAAACATCACATACACGTCTCTTTTTACTATTTTTAATATTACTGTAGATAATTCATAACAAGGTTTTAAAACCAGCTTTCTAGCCTCAACGGTAATTCTCATATCTAAACACTTACTTTAAGATTTACTTTAAAAAGTGATGCACAATTGTCCACCAATCATCTTCCAAATCATGTCAAGTCAGTTGTGGAGCAAGAAACTGCACATTTTTTCCCCGAAGACGCTGACCATGATATGAAATCTGATTTTAATAATTATTGCTGTTAAACTGAGGAGAAAGCAACTCTTAGGGTTTCAGCCAATTAACCACGAGGTCATAGAAGCATTGCTAGCTCTTTAAAGTCATAATCAGCTCAGTCTCTCATCCAACAAGTCCAAAAACATGTTAGTTTAAAAAACTATGTAAAAGTCAATTATACCGGGAAAAGCTCATATATTTATATCATGTCAATCGGAAAACAAGACTGATTAATTACAGTCAGCCAGAAACTCAGCTGCTTTTTGTACAATGTGTACATATGTGATATGAAATGATTGCTGTAACACTTACAAGAGAGGAGCTCTAAGGTTTTAGTAAAGTAACACACTGTTCAATGACAAAGACTCATAGAGACCCTGCTGGTGTCTCCAGCTCAGTCTCTAATGTGTCAAATAAAAAATAGGTTGTGGTAATCCCCACTACGCTTGAGAAAACCCCCAGGTTACCCTGAATCTGTTTAAAAAGAACTAAATAGGCAAGAAGCCAGGGTACATAGTAGATAGAAACTCAAATAGACTTTCACTTTTAGAAATTCAGTTCACAGCATTAAACAATTTGCCAAAAGACACAATTTTGGCTTCTGTATACCGCCACCACACATACACACACACACACGTACTAGCTCACACTCACACCATAGCCATGCCATATGGAGCCAAGTAGCATCAAGTGTCATGCCTGCTTCACACAATACACATCCAGGCAGCGTACCTGTGTTTCCTCCTTTCTTTTTTCCACAGTGTTATCCCTCCATCATTCCTCTCCCCTTCAGGTTATTCCGAAGCAGAATCTCTCCATCCATGACTCACTCTGACGACACATCTTTAAGGCATCTTCCAGGTCAGCAGCGTAAACTCGCAGCCCCCTCTTCTCTTCTGCTAAGCGTCCCACTCTGTCCCCCTCTCCTAGACCAAAGAGATGCTTGTGAATTTTTAATGGTGCTATTGTGCTTGTGTTTGTGTGTGCTAGTGAATGGGAGAGTGCATACTTTGTGAAAGAAAAATGGTCGACCTGCGTTGGAGCACCGGAGACAGCGACATAAACAGCTGGGCTGCAGGGATGGAGGCAGTGGGGAGGGGTCAGAGGTGGCTGGCCTTCACCTGCTGTACTATAGAGGAGGGAGGAAGGTAAGCAAGATGCTAACCTGAGGGTCAGCTGTCATAAACATGATATTTTGCAGTGAGGTAAAGCACTTTATGATGATTCTAATCCATAACTGTAGATCTGAAGGTTGTGCAGAATTGTTGAGGATAATAAAATGGTAGAGAGCATTATGGAAATTTGAACATTACCCAAATTATATCATGCATTATGCATGTGGTGTTGTGACATGAAGGTTGTAATCATTTCAGGAGTATTATTTATTAAGCTACATTTAATTGATTTAGTCAGATCATATGTCATCTCTAATCCTAACACTTGTTGCTCCATTTACAAACATAAATTGAATTTAAAGTTGAGTAAATAACAATATACATTGATTTAGAAGTATGAAGTTAGACTTTATAAGTAAATTATCTTTATTTGTAATAGACTATAAATAAAATCAGGTTGAGTTTGGCAACTCTTAATATCCAAGCTTGGACTTTTCTTATATTTTATAATAATCAAAATGCAAATGACCACCTTCTACATATCCGTCTCTGAAGCGTCCACTGTAGAAAAACGGCTTTCACACTCCTTAAAATGAGCTACATCACAGTCTCCAGCTTCCTCTAAAGGTCCTGTCTCTACGGGTGAGATGTGTGCATGTGACTCAGTGTAGCCCAGGTGAGATGCAGTTAAAATATATCATATATAAAGCTAAAACTGATAAGGAAAAAAAACAAACACAAGGATTCATTAAAGGTTTTATGGACTTTATTCTTTTCCCCTCATTTTCAGTCTTTGTATCAATGTTCCTTCTTTATCTTAAAAGGTGAATACATCAGTTCCTGTTAACAACCAACTCAAATCAGGTCTGTCTCTTCAATTGCTTGTTTTTGTTAAATTTCATATACAAAATAAGAATTGTGGCTATTTCCCATTGCTGTATATCTACTGTACAGTGATTTTGTTCCATCTTTCCCCCTCATTTTAACTCCTCGGGCATCGAGTGTGTCACCTCCTGCTCTCTCTCTCTCCTCTGTCCAATCAAAAGCTTGTTTTACTTCTTCACGATCTGGATGACATCTTCGTGCTCCATGATGTGCGTCACACCCACCCTCTGAGGACTGTACTTGGTGCTAGTTCCCTGAAAGACCAACGGACAGTTCAGAACAGAAGATTTGTGTTTCAATGGTACTAAATCACTACTAGCTGGTTACTGATCAGTAACCTGTGAACAGTGCCCCAACAGTGACTTATGTATAATATAAACGACACATGAAAAATATAGAATAAACTGAATAATCTGCTGTAGCTGTAGAAATACTTACATTTGTTTATGGAGATTGAAAATTAAATTTGTTCTCTTGTCGACATCTTGTCGTGCATCTGGACTACTCTGCCTCTCGTGTATTATGGAAAACACTGGTGAAACTCATACAGCGTAATTTTAAACTCAATAGAACAAGCACTACTTACACTAGTGACTGTAATTGTCAGTGCTTTGCGGCAACTACAATGACGTCACTTACAGTCAGTGAGGATACACTGTGTCCTAGTTCTGTGATATTAAGATTACATTCTGTGCTAATGGTGACAGTTCACCATTTGTCAGCATAAAAGAAATTAATGTACTTAACAAATTTGTACAAACAGGAAATTATTCAAAATGTATGCCAATTCACATACATTTAAAACAAATAAAAACAAAAAAAGCAAACATACTTGCTTTTCCAAGAAACCGTTATATTATTTTCCTTATTGCTGGGCCTTTTGTGTTAAGACACCTTTGATGCTTCTTGTCCGAATGGTCTCACACTGGAGACACAGCAGGTCATATTTTGCGCAGTATGGTCAATATTCAAGAGTGCCTGAAATCTATAGAATCTATATATAAATGCCCCTGATAGTACAACTGTACAGATAAATGTGCATAAAGCGTCTTTGTATTTAGTCTTTTATAGAAACAGAACTGTTTACTTCATGTACTGTACATGTTGTGTCATTTGTAACTGCACGGCTTCCACAGCTAAACAAGTTATAACAGAACAGATTTAAGACTTTGGATTTGATTACCAAAAAAAAGAAAGAAACAGGGGATCAGGGAAATCCGAATCTCAATAAAAACATCCAGGTTGGGTTTATTTTGTTTCGATTTTTCAGCAGGTAAAATCGCTATACTAATTTGTAATTTAATCACCTTTAGTGATGCTGTTTGATGACTCGCTGACCAAATGCAAATGTTAATTCAAACAGGAAATATGATGAGCCACTGTTTTGTGCTGACAGCATAAAGAAATGTTATCTTCTGTTTTCCCCACTGAACAGAAAAACATTGCATTGTGACCTCAAAACTGCATTTCAGTATTTGTCGAACCGTGAGTTTTGTGTATCATTACTCGAGTAGAAATGCCAACATTTCAAGTACAGCAGTCACTGTACTTCTAAAGTGCCATATATAAACTATAAACTGTCTTTGTTTTTTAAAGTGTGCACGTCAACATGAGGGAGTTAGTTTCAGTTTCTGGGACAAAATGCGAAAACGTTTCTGAAGGTCATTGCCTCTGCAAACTGGAAATTACTTACCCAGACCAGAGCATATTTGAACTGGCTGGCTAAGGTTCTGTGGATTCGATGGCACTAAAGAGAGAAAGCAAAAAACAAAAAACATAGTTAAGAACATGATAAACTGTGTGATCACAATATCTACAAGTATATACGTGCATACAAGTGGGTTTTATTTACCACATGTTCTACACTTGCTCCTCGTCTCATAATGATGGCATCATTAAAGTCTGGGCGCTCTGATAGACAAAAGAAATTAATAGAAAAGAAGAATAAATTAAAAGATTTCATTTATATTCTTATGTATGTGGAAAAACTAAAGAGTAAATGAGTGCAAAAACCTCCTCTTTTCTTTGTATAAAGGCAAATCAGAGCCAGGTACTCCCACAACGTCTCTAGAAGGTAATCCAGGTTCAGCTTCATCCCACAACTGAAATACACAGGTACACAAAAAGGGAAAAGCAATCAAAATATTACATGCAAAATTAATGAGAGCAAGATGAAAGCTTCCGACCAAAACTAGTAATTCACAAACACATTTAGATGTCTGACCTGATGACAACACTGTGAGGTCTGCGAGCCAGGCGGTCCACTTCCTCGATGGAGATTTGGTCCACCTTATTGTACACCTGTAGGTCACACAAAAATATGATATAACAGACAAAACTCAACAGATTTGCCAAAACCTTGTACCTCCAAATGTTCATGTTTTTATTAAAGAGCAGAAATCTCTGTACTTAAACCAATCCTTTTAAATAAAACAGAGAGTGATCATCCTAAAAACTAAATTAGGAGGCTTCTAAACAATGGAAATTTTAGATATTGAAATTGAACACAGAAGGTTAGGTTGAGTAGTGACATACATATAGGCAAGGCATGTAAACTCGGTTCCCAACTATGACATCGATGAACTCGTCTGGTGTGCTGTCCTCCCTGAAGAGGACTTCTGCATTAAAGATTTCTGAGGAGGGGTGTTAAGAAATAAAGCATATACTACTGTGAGTCATTAACAAGTTGACAGAAATTAAAAGGAGATAGAAAAAGTAAGTTAGAGAGAGAATGACACATAACACCGGTGTTACTGATTGCACCGGACACTTTACAAGATGAGATATTTGCCAATGAAACTCAATATCTGTAGAGTGCTTGCTTTGATCTTTAAGGTTAGATCTTTAGACAGCACGCTGCTGCTGAGGATCACCAGCGGGTCCTCCATCCGAGACCCAGAGAGAAATGACAGCAGCTGATCGCTAACAGCTACGTTTGTTTACAGCAGAAAGCAGGAGGGAGGACAGACGTCTCACTCTGAGGTCTTCTGCTGCAGACAGAGCACACACTTTCAGTTGTGTAGACTCTGTTGTCCAACTAACTATTGATGACACACTTAGTATTTTACAAATTCTATTTGTTTTATTTCATGAACGTCAATGCTGAAATGTGAAATATTATATCGGTTATATTTCTATAAAAAAGAAAACTGACAGTGGGGGCAGTGGGCAAGAAATGTAATTGGTGTATGCCTGAACACTGTCTAATACCTACTGCGGTACCTACTATATATTACCCTGAGGTAAAATCCTGATTTTTTTCCAAAATTGCATGGATCAAACCAATTTATTACTTTGAATGTTGTTTTATAATGATAATTTTGTGCTGCCCCTTCAGACAATGACACAGTAAAGGATACTGTATTCATGAAGGATGAGCTGAACAAGCTTCTCCGAGCAGTGGGTGAGAGGAACTGTGGAGTTGTAGGAGAGGCCGCCACCTTTCTTGGGCTGGAGAGAAAGACAAAAGAAAAACAGATTTGACAGTTTTATATAACAACTGAATATAGAATATATAGAACATTTCATAAAAAGGTGTCTTGAAAAATAATAACCAAATATCTATGATTCAATGGACCATGAATGTACTGTTAGAAAAAGGAAAAAACATAAACTTTACCTTGAAATAAATATTGGGTTTTGTCCTGTTCAGTCTAATGCCCACTGACTCCAACTCTTTTTCTAAAAGTGCTCTAGAGACAAAAAATAAGTTAAAAGTAAGCATGTGTTGATCGAAAAAGACACACGTCCAACAAACCCCCCTCACTCACACACACACACACACACACACACCTCTGAACATCTCCTTTAGTGGCGTCCAACATCATGACAACGACGTCTGCTGTCCTGGCAACAGCAATGACCTGCCGACCTCTACCTTTACCTATAAAAATGTAAAAAAAAAAGTACATCACAATCACTATAAAGCTATTTAAAAAAAAAAAAAAAAATCATTATTAGCAGTAACTTCTAAATTATCAACTGTTTTGCTTGTTAATAATAATTTATTTAGCAATTTGTTAACCATTCGTTAATAACTCTGATCAAATGACACCATAATAATCAAACAGTTCTCCGACGCCTCTCACTCAGGTTTCAGCAAACACAACACCAAAGCGCGGAAACCTGAACCTACCTTGGGCAGCACCCTCGATGATTCCTGGCAAATCTAACAACTGGATGTTGGCCCCTTTGTACTGAAGAGCAACAAAAACACAAGCGCAAATGTCAGACGGTGTTGTTGTTACATTGCAAGTGTGACGATATGTATGGATGTGAATGTGCACACCTCTATGACACCAGGTATGCAGGTGAGAGTGGTGAACTCGTAGGAAGCGGCTTCACTGGCTGTCGACGTCATCAAGCTCAGGAAGGTGGACTGCAGGACACGACACAGGGTTAAATTATTAAGAGCATTTTGTTTTCCGTTAGTGTGTTGCATTCCTGCATTTTGCTTTCCTCAAGTCTCGCCTTCATGAAAATAATTTTTGGTGGAACAAAACAATGATTAGGTAAAGCTGAGGTCCAACACATCCAATAAATTTTGCTTTGCATAATTAAGCTGTAAATGTTTTAATAAGGCTCTTTTTAATTTTTTCAAAAATGATTTGTGGGACTTTATGGAATTCATCATTTTAACTAACTTTACTTTATAATTTTATAAGTTACATAAAGTTAGGACATCTACTGTACATCTTAATGAAAATTGTCCTCTGCTTGTAAGATGTTTGGGAAGATAAAATAGATGAAATTCAATGTTTTGGTTTAATGATAAGTATAGGTTCATTCTAATGCGTCTATCTATCTGTACTTGATCATGTTGTTAAGCTGTTGTATAGACAATCATGTCTTTCACCCCACAATCATGCATCTTCATAAAGGCTTTAGTGTGACTAACGATGGTGGTTGTCATAGCCAGACCAGAAAACAAAACCTGTCACCCTCCATTGTTGACGTACCTTACCCACAGAGGGGAAACCAATAAGGGCAACACGGGCATCTCCAGATTTCATCACATCGAAGCCCTCGCCTTTGGCCCCTGATGACTTAGAGGGCTCTAGAAGTTGAGCTCTGTATTTGGCGAGCTTGGCCTTGAGCAAACCCAGATGGTACTCAGTGGCTGGAAGAAGGAATGGAAAAATACAGTGATTCAAAAGAAGTAAACACATCTTATTCGGCTCATACTGAATACTTCAACTTTATAACCTAGGGGGAAGGGTCTGACCCTGCTCCAGAGCTTTCAAGGGCATCTTCCTCAGTTGTCAAGGAGATAAGTTAACAACTGAAGCGCTAATAGACATTCAGTTTAAAAGAGACAACCTTATAACGCTGAATTAGGGACCATCTATAAGTTACTGTCAGACAGAAATATCAAATTGGCATTTTTTTTTCAATACAGATAAACTGATTTTCATGATAGATTTGCATGATGTTAATTTACATTAATTTTAAACATAAAAGTGTATTATATTTGTTTTTTTGTGAATACGTGATTAATGGTAATATGGTAATATAAGTATTATTATTATTATTATATGTATAAACAAATGTCACAGAGATATGAAAATAATTTACGAAAACTTTCCTGTAATGACTGGTGTACAGTTGTATGTGTGTGAATGATAAATAAACACAGACACACACACACAGCTGGCCACCAAGTTAATTCATGATGTACTTAGCTAGCAATTAGCCCAGCGCCTGCTCTCTCTTACCTTTGTTTTTCTGTGTCCGAGCTATTTCTTTCTCTATTTCCGAGATTTTCTCCAGGATTCCCATTGTGGCAGTTCGGGTGGGCTACAGTTACACTGTCAGGAGGAGAAAACAAAAACAGAAAACGTGTCACTCCACAGTTAACTTATTAGCCTTGTTAGCTACCAGGCTAACATAGCTAACCAATAAGGCTAAACAGTTGACAAACCGCGACAAGAAAGTAGGGAATAACACATATTGCTTTAAATTAGCATACACACTCATTACGTGTAATGTCAACAGTTTAAAATGTTGCTAAATAATATAAATTTACACTTTGACAGATGCTACACTCCGCAGCATGCACGGACAACTGACGTCACCCACCGGAACTAGTTCCGCCCCGGTGGATTGTCCGGCAGAAACAAGGAAGCTCGCTCTTACGAAACTTTGTATTTACCGCTCACGTACATCGGGAGCCTGAGCACGGCGTTATCTGCACGATAGCTTAAATATTTAAAAGCGACAATGGCTCAATTAACAAGTAGTTGAATTTCAACAGCCTGATGTATATCGGATATTAATGGTCAGATAATTATTAGTTAACATGGCTGCACCTACAGCACCGAGAGATTCAATGACCCCCAGTCCGCGCGGGTTTGAAGGTTTCCCGTTTGCAGTCGCCGGCAGACCGTCGGAGGACAGCACCGGTAAGGAGAAGGAGCAAACCGGGGACGTGAAAAAGAAGCCATGCAGGGCTTGTACGGACTTTAAATCGTGGATGAAGCTGCAGAAGAATCAGACGACAGCTGCTACACAGGTGACACGGGGTCGTCTGGAAGATCTGTAGAAGTCTGATTTTTATGCTTTAAGCTAATGTTACTGTTTAATGTTCATTGTCCTACAAGATTGTTCTCCCTAGTGCCTAATTACAAAGTCTGTCTGTTGTTATGTCATAAAGAAAATGGGCTTTAACCTGTAAGACCTTGGGGGACGTCTGTATATGTCAACATCTACTTGTGTATGTTTAATGTTAAACTCTATTTATTTTTATTTATGATGTATAGTTTATTAGACACTGATCTCTAAGTGACATATTTTAACACAACAGAGGACATAATGCAATTGGCCGCCCTGTCTATGACCTGTGTGGCTTAATGTTTAACTGTATTTTTTTTTTTTTTAACCCTGCAGGAAACCCAAGCAGCAGAGTCGGAGCCACAACAAGTCCCACAGTGTCCACTGGACAGGGAAGAGTTAGGGCGCAACACCTGGTCCTTCCTGCACACCATGGCAGCATATTACCCTGATCATCCATCTACCAGTCAGCAGCGAGAGATGGGGCAGTTCATCAACCTTTTCTCCAAGTTCTTCCCCTGTGATGAATGTGCAGAAGACCTCAGGGGCAGGTTAGACACGTTTTATATGTTTTATTTTTGTTTTGAAAAAAAAACCCAATTTATAATAATAATAAAAATGATATGCAGAAAGTGCAAATAGGCATATTTTTTTTAAATAACTATTTTGATAACAATGACAATAATTACAGCAATATGTTTTGTATGTTTCCTTCAGTTAGGCATTATTTGGGAATAAAAAAATAAGGGTAAAAAAAAAACATGGTGGTTTTTCATTTGTCATCTCCATGCCAGAAATTAGAAGGGGCCCAAATGTACTGCTATATCTACTTATCTTTATTTTAATCGCAAGCAGATCTGCAGCTGTTCCATTTTCACATGTTAAGATGTTTGCGAATCAGTTTTTTCAAATGACATCATCATTTTCTCCTCACAGATTGAAAACCAATCAGCCGGACACCAGCAGTCGCCATGCTCTGTCTCAGTGGCTGTGTTATCTCCATAATGACATCAATCTCCGGCTGGGCAAGCCAGAGTTCGACTGCTCACGCGTGGACGAGAGGTGGAAAGACGGGTGGAAGGATGGTTCCTGTGACTGAGAGATCTTTTATAAGTGCTGAGAGATGTGACTAAGCAGAGACCTGAGAGGAAAAGTTCCTCCCGTCAGTGCAAAACGTTGGAGTGGAAAAACCACAATGAGGAGCTCAGGTCTCTGCTTTGGACAAACTTCCCATGAAGAAAGCTGAATGATAGATCTGGTAATAAACATAAGGATACAAAACAAATAAGTATCCCTCTCTGTTTCTCAAGTTAGGACCAAGACTCTGGTATTAATTCTGATTCATTATGAAGTTTTGTGTTCAGAATTTTGGAACTTTGGATCATCTTTTTTCATGCGTGACCCTGATTTTTTACTTTTGTCTGTTTAGGCAGTAGGTTATTACAATTAGATTCAGTTTTTAGATTGTGTTTTATCTGTTGATTAACACTAAACAACTGCCACAGCACAAAATAGCTAGCCTTTATTGTAAGAAAAATATATATTATACATTTTTGAATTATGTGAGGGATTAATAAGAGCCATGAAAATCTCTCTTATACATCAGATATATAGCCTACATTTTCCTCTGTAAAACTACAGTCAGTTTGGGGTATTTACTTTAGATCTATATGAATGTATAGGGATAATTTAGTGCAGAAATGATATATATATATATAATCTCCCCTTGATCAGTTCATGCATTTGTCATTATTTTTACAACATTACAACATTTTACAACTATGAACTATTGATAAAAATGAAGAATAAATGAGTGAATTGATGGTTAATTAAAACAGTTGTTATTTGCTCCCCTGTATTGACCTTCTTCTTGTTCTACTCTAGTCAAAGGACTCTGAGGCCAGCACTTCAGCTTCATGTGACCTGATCTGTCTGTGTGTTATTAATACACACTGCAATTGTGAATGTGTTATTTAAAGAACGAGTAAAGGACACACTTAAATCTAGTGCTCCACGGCTACCATTTGTGTTACCGATACCACGATCCTGTTCATGTTTTTTGTATTAGCTATACATTCATTTCCATTACACATTATATATATATATATATATACATCCACAACCATTTTTCAGCCTTAGCTCTGGTTTCAATGACCTTCTTTTAAAAACTAGTATGTTTATGTTCTGTTTCTCTTCTAATTAACAAGAATGTCAAATATTGAATTTAGAAAGATGTCACTGACCTCTAGTGGTGTGGGTATGCATTATACAGTATGTCAAAGCATTTTCAGTTTGCCCTTTTCACTGGTTTTCATGTTGGTATTGAAAATGATCCTGCATGCGTGGAATTAGTAAAAAGAATTGCAGAAGTGTGATAAATTTATTATATACATAATACTTCATATTTATAATGCAAATATTTTGCTGAATTCCTATAATAGTACCTGGCTGCTGCCTCTCAGGCAATATATTTGCAGCCCTGTCCTCTTGGTGGACATGTGCTATTTAGTTATTAGAGTTATTAGAATAAATACATCTAAATACATCTTATTATTTACAGATCATTCTCCTAAAAAAAGCAACAAGGCAGCAAAAGACAGGGGCCTAATGTAATTTGCAATTAAGTAAGCATATATAATTATATCATATACATTTTCACATGTGTTACTTATATAGGCCTACAGGAGCTGTATGGTATGATGCGCAATAGTAGCGGTCTATTTTACATTGCAACTAATCCCTTTTTTGTCGGCTCCTGTCATTTAATATCTTAATATACGATATTTCATAATATTATGATAATACAGTGTTAAACGTATCTGTGGATCTCACCACGCTCCATCCTATAGAGCGCGAGCACGTCTGTCAGGCACGTTCTCCACTCGCGCGCCTGTGACCGCGCGCCACTGTGTGCGCGCAGGACCCGTCCCTACAGCAGAGAGCAGCAAGCGCATCCATCCTGCCGTGGAGTCGGGAGCGTGGAGCCGCGAGGAGCGCACAGAAAGAGAGAGAGAGATAGAGATAGAGAGAGGAAGAGAGAGAGAGAGAAGATGGACGGAGTGGGATCGTTCGGAGCGGGCCGGACCGGGTCTACCTTCGACCCGATTTCCTTCGCCAAACAGCCGCAGACCATCCTCAGAGTGCTGTCCTGGGTGAGAGCGCGTTTTTTCACGTTACTGGTGTGTGTGTGTGTTGTGTTGTGTTGCTGCGCGAAGACCCGTGACGTGTTCTCACTGCAAATATAGACCCTAGAAATCAAGAGCTGATTGATCAACAAGGTGAGCATGGATTAAATGTTTATGTCGGGGTGTATTTCTACAGAAATATACAGCACAGGGTGTAACCAAGGCCTGGTAGATAACAGACACCCAAACCACGAAACTGATTTTTACTACAGATGTGATCATAGGCAGAAATCCACCTATCACCACCCATCTTCATGTTTAAATCTGCCTAGCAGAGCTTAATAAATACAGCCCAAGATGTGCAGTCGACCGGACCCGGATTGTGTGGAAAATGAGAAAGAGCGATCCATATCCAGCCTCGTCTTTCTCCTCGTTCCTGCCAAATGTTATTATGTTTTTTTCTTTATGATAAATCAGCATTATTTCCTGTACATGATTTTATTTTTTTTTCGTTTATAATGGCAAGCGTATTTTCAATTATAGGCCTAATGATTTTGCTGATTTACCCTAAACGTTCGTCGTCCGTCATCCCACCTGTGATTGGTCCGCGATCATCATTACGCACGCACACAAGGGCCACGGAGACACGTCGTGCCCTGACGTTTGATGTAACGCATCACCTTTGGGTGACTCTAGAGAAGGTCTTCAAGTCTATAGGTTCATTATGATACATGAAACACTGATAATATGGCTGCATGCACAGTGAATCTATCATCTAGTGATGGTGAAGATGTTGTTAGGCAAACATGAAATCCACATTTAAATCAGCTTTGGCTGTTGTGCTTTCTTCTACATTTTAACAACAGTTTTTATTATTATTATTATTATTATTATTATTTCTCACACTGCAACTGAAATATTACATTAAGAGATTTATAGTTCTGCTACAGTGGAGGTTAAAAGTTGGCTCATAATCAAGAGATATGGTAGAAGGTGAATGGATAAAGCAACAACAGGACATGTGCGGTTTTAGTGAGTTAGTCTCACTTTCTGGACTGGAACAAACTTTCAGTTCCTTTATTTCTAAAACTTTACATACATTCTACAGTTGGCTGTTTTTCTTTTCCGCCCACTCGCTCTACATGTTGTCTTTTGTTGTTTTGTTGTTGTTTTTTTAAATCATGCAAATAAATGATTATTAAATTTGGAGATGCAGCTACACAAGTGAACCAGCTTTATCAAGATGATTCACTAAAAGCACCTGCGTATCTACTCAGATTATCACCATCACATGTGATTAGTTCAAAATGTGGATCCGACATTATCCCATTGTGTGTTCCTCCACCATCATATGACCCAAACCCCCAAGTGGGAGTATGTGTGGGAGTGTGTGTGTGTGTGTGTGTGTGTCACATGGCCCTATTCTGCCATTGAGTGTTAGTCAGCTGATCAGTGTCAGCATGCAAGTCAGAACAGAGGGAGGAGGAAAGATATCAGACTTAAAAGGGGGCCGTTATTGGGAAGAAAAAAGAAGGAATGAACTAATAGATTTATAGTTTGACATTTCACACTTGCTCTTTTAGTTTATACACACACACACACATATATTTATATATATATATATATATATATATATATATATATAAATGCTACATGTATATACACATGCACACAGCGCCGCAGGTCCATGTGATTCTTGAGGGGAAGTGAAGCATCCACCTCTTCAGTCAGTCAGAGAGAAAGGGAGGAAATTAGGTTAATGCGTTTGGTCCGAGCACGCTCAAAGAGATGCTCTCAAGTAGTGCTGGTTCCAGTGAGGCTGCAGCGCTGTGTGTTTGTGTGTGTGTGTGTGTGTGTTTGTTAACGAGAGGGTGACAATAAGAGATGTGGTGATTGTTGAAACATCACTTACCTTTCCCTTTTCTCAAATGCCCTCCGTTCCCTCCTCTTTCTTCTTCTTCTTCTGCAGATTTTTTCCCTGGTGGTCTTTGCCTCCATCGTGAACGAGGGTTACGTGAACATAGGCAGCGAGCGTCTCCACTGTGTCTTCAACAAGAATGCAGACGCGTGCAACTACGGTGTGTTTGTGGGCCTGGTGGGCCTGCTGGCATGCTCCTTCTTCTTCTTGCTCGACTACAAGTTCTCCTCCATCAGCTCCGTCAAAGACAGGAAGAAGGCTGTCATGCTTGAGATCGGCTTCTCAGGTGAGCGAGCAACTCATGTGCCGTCACATTTATGCACGGTCCTCTTTTCCATTTTTATTTTCTGTCAGACTGCGCTGATATCATGTCAACAACTTCTGGATGTTTGTTCAAATGTGATGTGTTTTTTTTTGTTGTTTTTTTTAAATCATCTCTAATATATGACAACCAAGTGCATGAAAATGTAATGTGTGATGATTTTTCACATGCTGGCGCACTGCCTGGTACAGTCTAAACACCGAATCAATTCAACGTGTCACTGAAGACGATCAATTCCCTAAGAAGTCTATTCTAAATGATGGTGGCCGCTGTTGTTAAGCTTCTCAAATATGGCCAGCAGAGTACAGTTCCTGAAATCCTTCTATAAGAAGCCACACCCGCCCCATCAGTGGATGATAAGGCTGCTAAATTGTATAATAGGATGAGTAATTGTGGTTCTAAATGACCTAAATTGTTGGCAATAAAATACCTAACATCCTGCTCAAAATGGAGCTGCACTTTAATTAACCTGTGATTTTGTCAAATGGACAAAAGACAGTGTCGGTGATAGGCGGGCCTCACACATTCAGAGAGTCTGTATACACTGTAGCGACATGCAAACCCTGCACAGTGATGAGAGGCAGGAGCCAAAAAGCCTGGGTTTCCCCCGACAGGCCTAAAATGTTCCCCCACCTCGGCCCACTTCTTTGTTTAGGTGGCTGATTTCTCACACAACAACAACAGAAATGAAACCTGTAATCTGACATATAAGATATTGAAGAAATGAGAATATTTTTTAACGGAACAAAGAACCTCTCTACAGGTGGCTAGGATTTGAGAAAATCGACACCTGCAGGTCATACCTCTCACCAAAACGCTCTGTCTGGTTTCTGACAGGTTTCTGGGCCTTCCTGTACTTTGTAAGTTTCTGCTTCCTGGCCAATCAATGGTCTCGGACCACAGCTGATGAGCTGCCACTCAACCAGGGGGCGGATGCAGCTCGCGCTGCCATCGCTTTCTCTTTCTTCTCCATCATCACCTGGGTAAGAACATGCAGCTACACAGATACTTACATACACAGGCATTTTCATATAGTGAAAAGACATAAAGTCCAAGTCTTAGTTTACTCATATTGCATGAGCTGATTATTTTGATACAAGCAGTAGCAAGGTACCTTTATTTCATTAGAGAGCTAATTACAATATGTAAAGCAAATTTTTTTTTTTTTGTAAAAAGATTGATTTTGTGAATGAATTTATTGTCATCTTCTCCATCTTTTAGGCTGGCCTAACAGTGCGTGCAGTCCAGAAGTATCTGCTCGGTACAGACATGACCCTGTTCACCACGGAGCACATGGACGGCGGCGCGCCCACCCAGCCGTACCCGTCAAATTCACCAGTAGGCGGCACCACCGAGACCACAGACACCTACCAGAGCCCACCCTTTACTGAGAACAACGCAGCACCCACATACCAGGTTCCAATTTACTAGATGTGACAGACCTGACGGGAGGAAGAGGAAGGTGGGGAGAAGGAACTTGCTTTCTGTGATGTTACACGTGCAGTTGTTTATGTGTTGATCTGGGCTGAGTTTTCAATCATGTATATATATATATATATTAAAAACAAAAAAAACAAAAAAACAAAACAAGGCCTCTGCTTCTTCCATTCCTCCTCTTGTTTGCTTTCTGTCCTTAACATTCCAGCTTTATCTGTGCTTTTCTAGACCTGTGTGCTGAGTGTTAAACTACTTCAGCGGATCCAGTGTCCTCAGATCAGGCCAGATGAAAGAAAAAGAAGAAAACAAGAGGAGAGAATTGTTAGAAGAAGCCACTTTGCAGTATTTAAACACAAAAATAATAATAATTAAAATAATTAATAAAAAAAAAGAAAGAGATGAAGGGATCAACAAGTGAGTGACTCCACCACAAAGCAGTGTTCCATTACTAAATATAGTCTTCATCTTATTCTTTTCATCCATCAAAAACCTTAATGAAGTGTCAAAATATTCCCTTTTTCATGCCAAACAGGGAATGTTGTTGTTTTTTTTTTCGCTCCGGTGCGGTCCGGTTGTTCCTCTCTGTTCCCTCTGCTGCGGTTTATTAAAGTGATCATGTATATTGAATCTGCATGTTTCCAAACTTAGAGATCAACTAAGTGCCATACTGTACTGTGTGTCTCAGACAGTGTCTTAATTTAGTAGATTTCCACATGCTGTAACAAAAAAAAAAGAAGAAAAAAAAAGAAGAAAAGACGACAACAATGTTTTGTGAACAAGTGCAATATTTCACATTCATATGTAGGTCAGTATAAACTATACTGTAAGTAGGCACGGATTAAAATTACATGCTGGTCCCTAAATTGTGCTAACAAATCTGAGTCAAATATCACACATTTGAAATCGTTGATCCGACTTCAATTGAGCTCCTCTAAACGGAGGCTTATTGCTAATTTGATAATTCAGTATATAATTCAAACGGCAACGATCAAGATGCTTTTCTATCATCTTTTTCGAGTATTTAAGGTCTTCCTAGATGTAATGGAATCCATGGAAAACAGCGCCACAATGCAAAATACTCCTTGAGTGCATTGTCACGATAAGATTCACTCAGTCTTATGTTCAATTTCTGTGCCAGGGAATGTATGTATGTATGTATGTATGTGCTTTTCCAGACAGTGTCCTATATTGAGTGTGTATAATAAAAAAAAAGGGGGCGGGTGTGGGAGATTTGAGGTAAGTCAGGTCTGTTTATGTTTACGTTTTAGAAGCTGCCAAACTGCCCTATGTTCTTATTGCCGTCTTCTGATTACCACGTTACTACTATGTCGTTAATGTCTGTAGGGTTTTATGTGGTCACAAAGCCGGGGGGGTGGGGGTGGGCAACAGATGAGCTTTTATTCAGTGAAGGAGGAGGATTCAGGAAAGTCTCAGGCAAAAGAAAAAAAATGTGTTTGTGGTACAGAAGGAACAAGGATGTTAATGATCACTAGCTGGCCAATTCATTGCGCAATCCACCTTATGACTGACGTAGGGGTGGGGTGGGGTAGAATTTGTTGCCATGGTGAGAGGGGGACAGGGTTGGGTGGATAGGGGTCAACAAGGGCCCTGATGTAGATAGTAACCATGCCAACCATGTCGGTGTGTTGCTGTGTCTCTGTGTTGTGGATCATGTACACTCACCATCAGTGAATCTGTAGTTTTGGCGTGTGTGTGTGTGTGTGCACCAAGTCCACGTGCAACATACATATAAGCATGCATGAGAGACATGCGAGTCTGCCTGTATGTATGGAGAAAAAAAAATGTGCGAGTGTGTGTAGTTATAATTCAACTCTGTGGTGCATAAAAGTTATTTTTTCTTTAACATGTGTTTGTCACAGATTTAGTGTAGAGGAGGAAATCACCATTTATTAACACCCCCCCAAATAAAAATAGGCTTTCTGCTAAATATATTATCAGATATCTAAATTACAAAAGTATTAAACGACATTTATTTTGTTTTTGATGGACAGAGCCAACTATAAAACTTCATGTTAAGAATTATATAATTGACCTGTAGAACGCCTTGCCTGCTTTTCTATCTGATCCTGTATTAACAGCGCCCTCTGCCGACCAGAGCTGGCACTACTGCAACGGGACAACAACTGGAGCTCTTAAAAAGTAAAATAAAATAATAAATAAAAATGCATGAAATTGTTGTATAGAACTCATTATATACATATATATATATATATTGAATACTGTGTCATTCTTAAGTTGACTCCAAGATGTTTTGCAGAGTGAGATTCGCCTGCAGTCAATGCAGCTGACAGAAGTCCCTCTTATATTAATCATAGTTGATCGTCAGAAATGCACTCATATGCACCCAAACATGACTTTCAGTGTGAAAGTCATTTTATTATCTGTGAGCTTAAAGTCCCACGAAGTAAAGATGTACAAGACAAATGGAAATTGAGCCCTTTATCCAAAGTTTGCCTCATACTTTCTTCATGTCATCTTGTAAAACAGTGCCGAGACCTGTTAAGATTTACTTGTGAGCATGACAATTTTTTTTTCTTCCCCATTTGATTTTTGTTTAAATGAATGTGTTTCAGATTTAGGGAGAACCCAGTGGTTACCTTCAGGTACGTTACGGTACTGTTTGGTACAGTTGAAGGAACATGCTGGTTGTTGTTCATGTTTTAGCCTGATATGCTACAAGTTGTGTAGTTATAGTGAATATTACTTTTTTTTTTTTTTTTTTTTAAACATTTAAATAACATTTCAGTTTATTTTCATACTGGAAGGAAAGGTGGGAAATCAATTTAAAATTTGATGGCATGTTTTGGAAAAAATGGTTAGTAATAATGGAAAGTATACACAAGTGTGCTGAAATATGCAAAACCACCAGTATAGCACTTTAACTGTGGCAGGGTGGGACTGAGGTATTGATGGTGTTCTTTAGGGGGTACTGTTGGGTAATTTGGGGTATTGTCAGTACAGGTCGTATTATTGTTCTCAGTGCTTCGGTCTCTTCAGTCAGTGTGGTAGATTAAAAATAATAATAATAAATAATAATACAAGCATTCTCTGTGTTTCGTGCTCTGGCCCATGTACACTACCGTGGTATTGGTTGATTGTAAAATTCAGTACGTTATTCAAGTAAATGGAACCTGTGTGTGATGCTGTCTGGGGTCTGGTTTGTCCTGTACTACTGAAATAAAATTAATAAAAAAATATATAATATTAATAATAATTATTTTTTATTAACTACAATGCGCTCTGTGTTGGAAATACTTTGTTTGACCACTTTTAAAAAAGGGGCCATCAGCACAAATGTCTTGAGTTTTATGTGACCATGCTGTGGTTTTGTTAAAATGCGATAATAACAGGTGACATGTAAGTAACGCTGGTGCCATCAGTGTAATACATTGCATGGATGTTACAACCCCCCCTCCACCCCTCCCCCACCCATAATGATATTGATGATAAAAATTAAAACCCGCGGACAAATAAAATAAACGAGCAAGTAAACATTGATTTTTGTAGTGCTACCCCTTTAAACATGTTTTCTTCTGAGTTGTTTTCTTCCTGTTCTGAAGGTGTTTGACCTCTTCAGTGTAAAAACGCTGTGTACAGAGATGTGTGTCACTGTCTATTACCTGAATGTCTCTGGACTGTAGTCTGACCATCACGCCAATAAAAAGACATGTTTTCGGACTGCCCGTTTCTGTCCCTCAGTTGTGTGTGTGTGTGAATATTTGTATTATATTTGAATGTACATTTTGTTACTACTGTATTTACGGCATAAATGACAACAGAATAAATAATAAATACGACAAAGTTCACGTAGAATTATTAAAAGCTTGGATGCAGACACATTTTCCGCCTTTTATGAACATTTTGGGGACCTGTACAGTCTTGTTTGTTTTCTCTTTGCTTTTCCCGTATTTTTTCCTTCATTCATGATAAATTTCACTGATACACAAGTGGCTGATTAAAAAGACACACGTAGAAATTAAACATGACTTACAATCTAAAAAAAGATAACAACAATCTATGTGTTACTCCCTACATCGCGAAACAGCAAAGATACAGAACCGTACAGTGCTGACAGAAACGGCTTTATTGGAACATAGAGAAAGCTGCAATGTGACTGACTGACGCACACACACACACACACACACACACACACACACACACACACACACTCATTCATTCATTCATTCACCCAGGTGGGCTGCAGTGCAAGCTACGGGTCCTGAGAGAGAAGATGAACTGTGTACTCAGTATATTGTTGAACCAGTTACCCCCCTAACGAAGAAAGTAAACATACCCGGTGTTGTTGAGAGGCAAAGCGGACTCTGTGTGTAGGGGTCGGAATGACAGCGCCCTGTGTTGCGTAAGTGTTATGAAAGTGATAGAAAATAAAATATATACATACATAAACAAAAACAGACTAACTGGTAACCTCAGTGGGTCGTCTCGTTTTACCCTTTGATCCTTGAAAAGTAGATATGATATTTGAACAAAACTGTGACGAACAAGCAAAAGACACACATTTAACCGTTTAGTTCCGTTTAGTTTCCATTTGAAGGATGACAAATCTTGTACAGCACATTGGAAGTAAATCAATCAGTCAATAAATACTTGGGAAAAAAAAAATTAATGGTGAGTTATTTGAAGTAGAATTTTTAAAAAATGATATACACTGAAAAAGCATTCAAAAGTGTGAAACTAAATTTGTTCTGATTCCTGAAGCATCAACAGGCCTTCCTCTGCATAAAGCAACAGACAGCTAGACCTAAATAAATATGGTGCTAAATAGTTGAAATGTGTTTGTGTTTTATTTTGTTATTTCGCCGAGCAGACTTGCTGAGGACTCGTACATACTTTAATCAACAGATGTTAACAAAATACAATCGTATCATCTGTTGAACTGAAAGCACAAAGCAGAGTGTAAAAAAAGAAAAAAATCACTTTTTGTAGTAGGGAGCAATGTACTCTTCAAGTAAAGCCTTAGCTTAGTCTCTCCTCCTCCTTAAATAAATCAACAGTTGTGGTTAGATGTTGCCAGTGCCAGCTGGAGACGCTCACGTTGAAATAGGAGTTAATATGTAGCGACCCTGTGTGTATTACTGCAAAACCGTTCACACAAACCTATCAATACAATCCTCATCGGAAAGTAAAAACACCAGAAACTGTCGTAAATTCACCTTCAATATGAGATATAAGCCCCAGCCGCGTCTGGGACGTGGTCACGGGCTGCTGCGGGGCGTCGGCGGGGCTGATGGAGCCCAACCGGCATCAATAGCGATGATAAGAGGAAGGAGTGAGGGGTTAGCTGATAATACGGCTAATTGATTGCAAGGAAGGGAACTCCTCGCTTTCCCTGCTGTGCAGGGTCTTGTGGGAATTGAAGTCTTTGGGGGCGAGTACCTGTCTGCAAGTGGGGCACACCTGGCAGTCCAGCTCAGCTGCTGCGTTAGCCACCGTGGTGGGCGTCTGCCATGCGTTCTTCTTGTTCTTGTTTTTCTTTCCTCCGCCAGCCCCCGACTGTTTCTCCAGCGCCTTGGAGTCTCCATGGGCAGTGAGGAGCTCCTGCTGCTTGCCAGTGTCAGGCAGGAGCACTAGCAGCTCGTTAAAGATGCGGTTAAAGTCATCTCCAAGCAGATCCTTACAGCTGCGGTGATACTGAGCAGCTGATATTACACCCTGAGAACAAAGGGAGAAGATCAGGAGAGCAAAGTAAGTTTCAAGCTCTCTAATTAACCATTTACTCTGGAGCTGTGCAGTCACATCAGGGTTGTTTTTTTTAAAATTCAAATTAAAAATTAAAAAGTGCATAATTCCAGGATTAAATCTTCTTCACATCACAATCTTAAGACTTTTTTTAAGATCATATTTTTGTCTTACATGTACCTGTCTGAACTGTGCAGAGTAGTTTTTGAACTGATTGAACTTTGACTCATCGTCGTGGAGGTACTTTCTAATGGACTGGATCAGCTCCAGGTTCCTCTGATTAAAGTCCTCTGGCACCAGGTAACCGCTGCCTGACACCTTGGGGGGACTGAGGGAAGAAAAAAAACTTGATTATTATGTACAATGTTCATCATTTAGCAGCATATATACGGGAAATACCTATCCACTTGCATGTGTATACATATATCTCTTTGCATAGAATAATAATAAATTCACACTGTACAGCCCTGATGCAAACATACACACACTTAGTACCCGACAGGGCAACAGGACCAGGACTTTAAACCCCAAATCTTTGTTAAACGCAGTAAAATGTATGAAAAGGGAAAGCAGCTTACGGGTTGACCGCACAGTGAGCAGGCTCCACCACATTGCTGTTGAGGGGGATCCCAGTGAAGCCTGGGGGAGGTTTGGTGGCTGAGATTCCCAGACCAGGTGGAGGTGTGGGCAGAGCAGCAGTTGAGGCCTTCGTTGGGAAGGAGGTCTTGAAGCCTTAGAGATAAACAGTGTAAGACACTACTTCTACCACAACATCTTACCTCCCAGCACTGGAGTAACCTTTTATTTCAGTAAGATTCTTGCATGAGGCCCGTTGTGAGTATTTGGGCAACAGGATGAGTTGACAACCAGTGTAGCTCACTGTGACAGCCAGACACACGCCCCCCCCAAACACAGACCTCTTTAAGCCTCAACATTGATGGAACAATAATTTTCAGAACAACCACTCAGACACACTGCGGGGAAGAGAAAATTATCTATTGAGCCTCCAACTTCCTGTGGAGATACTTAAGACATTTTTACTTTGAGACATGAGTTGGGGGGGAGGGGGTTGGATTTCCAGGAAGTCTGAGTTATATTTTATTTGGAGACAGCATCCATCAGCCATTAAAGCAGCTGCATAACAGCTTTTAAGAACAAGTAAAGTTTATTTTTGCATGGAAAAAAATACTACCTTGTCTTGTGTAAGAGAGCGCTAACTTCCCTTGCTTGTGAATTATATCATCAACTGTCATATGATCATGAATGACTTGCGTGGATATTAGCATGTTGTGCTGTACCTGGGGGTGGTTTCTTGGTCATGAGGGCAGGAAACTCTTCCTCCTGTTCAAAAGGGGGGTCTGTGTTGGGATGAGGTGGTGCCACAGCTGGCTCCTTGCTAATGGGTGGCGTTTTCTCAGTAAAGCCATTAGCCAATCCGCTCGTCGGTGGCGCTGTCACAACGCTGGAAGGCGGTTTGTTCCTCGTTTTCTCAGGAACGTTCTCCTTTTGTGCTGCTGTCTCAACCTTTACAGCGTTTACAGTTGTAGTCATCCCTTGCGTTGAGGATGCGGATGCAGAGGCGGCGGCCGTGTTCTTCTGCTGTTTTTTCTTCTTGCTGGCTTTAGAGGTAGGAGGCTCAGAGATGGGGGTCGGGTTTGGAGGACAGGAGGTCACAGTTGAGGGTTTGCTGTTGCCTCCTTTAACTGTGAGCAGAGAAGAGATATCCAACATGGTCGGCACAGAGCGGAACTCCTGCTGCGTCATTCCTCCACTCTCATCTTCCGAAGAAGGAGGGGTCCGGGTAGACGTGGCTTTCCCATTATCCCCTACTTTCTTTTTTCTCCGTGAAGATGAGGAGGTTGTGGAGGAGAGGAGCTGGGGGCCAGAGGATGCAGATGAGAGCGGAGGGGTGGGTCTGGAGGAAGGAGGAGGAGGAGTGGAGGGTTTAGCCGGTGCGGTATGGCTGGACCACGCAGTTTTGGTGCCTGCAGCTGTTTTGAGGGGCCGGATTTTGGACACAAGAGCGGGGAAATCCTCATCTTGGAAAGAGGAAGACTTTTTGGGTTGGGCAGAGTACGCCGGGGTCATGGGGGTTGCAACAGCAACAACTGAGAGGCTGGGGAAGTCGTCTTCCTTCAGAGCTGCGTGGGGTACTGTAACCGCCGGTGGAGCTGGCTTCACACTAGAGGAACACATACACACACACACACATACAAAGACTTATTTTTCCATTCATAACATTTCAGCTTACCAGACTGTCTAATAAATATTTCAGTTTATGCTGTGTGTTAGGGTTACATGTGTGGGGCAGCTGTGGCTCCCAAAGCCGGGAAGTCATCTTCATCCCTTGGGTTGTTACTCTTCATGGTTCTCACTGTAAAAGAGGTGACAAGAAATGCAACACTCAAGTCTTTCCTTACAGCAGAACACAAAGTTGTAGTCTTTACAGTAGACAGATACGGATCCTACAAATTCTAAAATGTGGATGCGTCACACACACACGTTCTCCGATGAGAATGTTAACTGCCCAACTTTGAATAAATAACAAATAAATAAAAACATAATGCCTCCTGTCACAGCCATCACAGACGCATATAAACAAACCACCTGCTTCACATTTTTCACCTGGAGGTTTGTTTGTGGTTGGTTTGATGTGTCCGGTCCTGTGTCTGGGCTCTTCTGGTTCTGATTTCTCCGTCCTCTCCTCTCTGTGGTGTTTGGGAGCACTCCTCTCCTGCGCTGCTCCTCTCTCCTCCTGCCTACGCGTTGCCAAGGAAGCCCTCATCGCAGCTGCCATCTCCCTGTCCTCTTCCTCTCTGCGTGGACAAACACGTGTACAAACACGCTCAAAAGCAGGAAGAAGCCGATACATGATGCCGAATAGATTGGAGAGTAACGCATTAAAAAACACAGTTAAGAGTTCCAGCACTGGAGAAGCCGTTAAAGACGTCTGAGACCGTTTATTACGAACACACGCAGTGACATTATAACATACAGCACATCTTTTTCTATCCTGCAAAGTTTCTGTGTGCTGTTGGTGCCGTTACAAAAGCATCTGCTCTACAAGACTCACCGCTTCACATTCTGATACATAATAGTGGCACACAGTCATAAATCTTTTACTACAGTCAATACAGCATCGCTAATTTCAACTTACCGGGAGTATCTCCAGCTCTTCTGCCCCCCGTGAGGCCTTCCTCTTCCTCCTCGATTCTGTCGCGCCTCATCATAGTCCTCGCCTATTACTACACCTGAGGAAACAGACACACCTCATTTTACTTTATATTCACTGCCTCTAAGCTATATATCAACACTGTCCCTGTAAACAGAAAGATAAGGGTCAGTCAAACAGAACAATAACGTTCTCGCCAACCTTCGTTTCTCCTCTGTTGTCTCGGGGCGTAGTTGAACTGCAGGTCGATGTGACGGTTCTGTCGAGCCTCTGCCCGGTTCTTGCTGTGCGCTGCAGCCTTGTGCGCCTTGTAGTCGATCTCCGTGCGGAAAGCATGGGTGAACTGCTCTGTGGCACAGCGGCCTTCCTCGCACAGATAGTGGCTTTCTCTGAAGTGCTCGCTCAGGTACTGGTAATCACTGTCGATGGGGTGAAATGTGAATAGCAGGCTCATTTTTTTTTTTATGCGTGAACACAAACTTTAGAAGTAATTACAAAAATTATATACACGTTATCACACCTGTAGTATTCCTGGGAACCGTCGGCGTCACAGAAATGGCAGAAGTAGTGGTCCCTTCTTAAGTGTTTAAGCAGCTCATCATTGTCAAGGTAACGGTCGTCGCAGAACTTGCAGAGCGGGTGTCCTCGGTGACTGGTGTCGTCCGGATCTCCTTGCGTTCTGTGACGTGCCAGTTCCTTACGGGTGTACCACTTCCGCTCGTATGAGAAGATCTGGTGGCAGAGATGAAATTTAAAGCACACCAGTCTGACAGCATTGTCATCTTAACTTTCAGTTACCAGTGGTAAGCTTGACAATACTGACAATACCAGAGTCAGTAAATAATAAAAACATATTTCAAATAACAGACCAACAATGTGCTTGTTTATCCTTTAATTATAAATGAAGATGACATTGTACTGTGTAAGATATTCTGTATCAACTAGGTTTGTAGTTTATGGTCAAGTACCGCTGTCAGAGATGCTTTGGAGCCCTCAGGTGGTGCAAAAAGTAAACTGTGTACTATAACCAAATGCATTTTAAAAACATCCACAGTTTTCTTTTTTTAAAAATTGTAAAAACAACATTCTATTTTTTTCCCTGACTTATTGATTCTTAAAAAATTAGTTGACACTCCATCCATTAGACGTCACACAGGGGTCTTTATTTGCTATTACCTGAATCTTACCCATCTGTCTGATATCTCACCAACTTTTAATTGTAATTATGATCGTGGTCAGTGACTGATAAGCTCCTGGATGATCTGGTAGAGGGCGAGAATACCTTGAGATGCTTTGAGCAGAGCTTGCAACAGAAGAGCTCATGCTGCTTCCTCATGTGGTGCTCCAGCTCCTCGAACTTGGAGAAGATCTTAGGCTCTGAACAGCGGAGACACTCTGGCAGCAGCAGATGCCTGATACACACACACACATCAAATGAGCTTTCAGGCAGATTTAAAGCCAATAAATACACAATCAGAGACTACAACCTCAATTAAAAAGTCTTGGCAAAATAACATCAAATCATCTTAATTATCATGTGCAGCCTGTCAATAATATAAAAACTCTTTAGTCAAATAATCCTACAGATTACTGGGTGACTTCTACTGATGGTTGACAAGACAAATCACTGCCTCTGTTCACAAACACAAACCCACAAACCTTTAACCTAAAACTATGATATTAGATAATTATAGAAGCAGGAGGCATTAGCAGAAGTAGTAAACACAAGAAAAACATGAAAATGATGCTAGTCACACCATTTCACCGTGTGTGGTTGTATAAATCTTCTCACTGATTAATTCATCAAGCTACTGCATACCGAGATAACAAGGGGTTATTTCCAACAGTGGTGTAAATGCTATGATCTGTAGTGGGAGAGCACAGTGTGTATAGATTTGACTTATCGATGCAATCAAACTTTGCATTTAATATTTTATACACAAAGACCCATTGTTATTTGTTATGATCAAACCATTCATCCCTCATGAACTGTTGTCACAGCAGTAATTTGTTTGCCACACACGTGTAAACACTTTGTCAGACACATGACAAGCATGTAAGTGCCAAGAAATCAGGTTTGTTCAGCAAAGTCTGCAGAGTTTAAAATCTTTGTCAGTATAAAAGGCAACACAGTCATGGAGTAAGGAAGAAAGCGGTTACCTGTACTGGGCATAGATCCTCTCATCGCCGAAATAGATATCATGCTTCTTCTCACAGGGGAACTGCTGGTAGGGCAGAGACAAAAAGCCCTCCGGTTTCTTCACGAACACCACCTGAGAACATCAGGACAGAGAAGAAGGTAAGAACATCTCATGTCGCCCATTAGATTTAGGAAGGATGGATGCATGATAAAACTGTAAAAAACACTGTGGAGAACATTTACAGGATTTACAATCTGAGGCTGCATACAAGTGCTGGAGTGGGCGAAACGCTGTGCTAGTCAAGATAAAACATATCAGCAGACAATGCTCCTGTATCACCACACAGATCTTATGTAATGTGTGAATGCATTTACCTTATGAAACCCATAACACACTAAAGAGGAGTGTACACTAAGTTAAACCGTTCAAAACATCCAGCTATTAAAAAATAAAAGTTACCAATAAACTTTTGTGCATTTCACAATCATCTATATTCGCCAGTTGATGACAGCTAGCTAGTTACTTTTAAAGGGTGTATAGTGAGGCCTCTGTCAGTATGACCGGGTTGACAAGTTGACCAAAGTCCATTTAGCTCCCGATTTTCACAAAGACGTGGTGGCACCAAGACACCCAGTCAGACACAGCGGTTACCTTTAATAAGGTTTAACGCTAAACGCACACAGCAACCGAGTAAGAACTAGCACTAGCTAGCTAGCCAGCACGTTGAACCAGTTAACGTGCTCCTGTTGGTTCACGAGAAAAGTGACAGCTGCCAAATGTATTGATAGATCACTGAATTACTGGTCATTATTGTCACATTGATCATCTAAACGAGATTTGACTAGCACACTGTCAACAGGTCAATGTAAAAAAAACCCCTCTGTTAGCTAGTTGACTACCTGCCTCGTGCTAACTAGCTTACTATACCGATTTGTAGCTAACTTAAGCTAATGACACCTAGAAAAATGTAGCCTGTCAATGGACACAATTCGTTGACATCTTCTGTTTACCACCAGTGAGTTTCACTTATTATGAATCCCGTTAACAATGTTTCAAACATACTCCGCTGACTTTCCCAACAATACAATTACCAGAACGATGCGGCCTAGCTAGCACCACCAGGCGACATCCCCGAGGCACAGTGGCGGCGGACTGCGTACCTTGTCGAGCTCCTCGCGGCAGACGGCGCAGTACTTCTGCTCGCACAGCACCCTCATTTTGGTGGAACAACGGTAACACACCGGGTGATCGCATTTCCCTAAGGCGAAGATGTCGACTTCTTGGCAGCATAGAACGCAATGCTTCTCTGTTTCCTTTGTGGTAGTTGAGTCCATGGTGGGGGAAAAGGCACAAATCAACCTTGGTGCTGTTTGTTATGAGATAGAGCCACTGCCGCTGAAGTGCTTACGTAATTGTGAAAGTCAGAGTTACTGCCGCGTCACTTCACTCGTGTACCGGCGATGTGTATAGTATGTGGATATACCGATCACCGATAAGCAGTGCCGCTTATTACTTATTAACTGTTTTTATTTGCGCAGTCGGGCATGACAGTTCAGTACTTTAATATCTAATATAGATAGATAGATATATATATCAGTTACAGAGTGTTTTATTGGTTGAAGGAGGTCATTGTTAAATATTTACATTTTCATGAAAAGTGACAGGTTTCCAGGAAGGCTCTCGTTGCTTTAAATGTGGTCAAGCATCCGTGGTTGTGAAATGTCTTGCTAGCGTTTCTTGTACTGGTTGTTGGTCAGTCCCATGACTCTGAAGGTACAGCTGGCGATCTTCTCATAGAGAAGGAACATGAGGGCAGCAGTCAGCACCGTCTGCAGCAGCTTGGCCTCCAGGCCTTTAAACAGACCCAACATACCATACTTCCTGCAGTAGGAAACCAGGGTTAAAACACAAGTATTAATATGTGAATGAGAAGAGGTGTTGTTGACATTTATTTATGCAGATGGTAAATTGTGTATCATCTTTCTGTAGTAGTTGCATGGTTATGGCTTTATTAATAAATATTGTGGTTAAAAATCTTTATCGATGATACATTTCTGCAGAAATCTGCATAAAAAGCAGTTTTTAATCCTGATATGCCAAAAACCTAATTATGACAATCAGTCTGAACACAGTCTAAGTTAATTTGCGATGCTTTTTCACATTTTATAGCTGATTCCTTGTAATTCAACTGCAACAAGTGTTTCAAGTCGGATGCATGTTTCAACATTGTATTATACACTATATACAGGAACTTAAATGGAGCCATAAAATTATTTGAAAACCTAAATACAAACTCTGTGTGTGAGTGTGTGTGTGTGTGAGAGAGAGAAAGTAAGTGTATTGCGTACCCACCTCACTCTATTAATCAGCAGACATTTGATTGTCTTTAGACTGGACAGCAGTTTTGACCTTTCCGTTGACTTGTTGAACTGACCAAACTGTGTTAATTAAAAGAAAAAAAAAAGTATAAAATATGTCTAATTAATCTTAAGGGTTATTTGATACATGTTAACAAAGACCGACAGACATAACATCCACACATAACCCACCCTGAGTATCGATTGTATAGTCTGCAGCGGGTATGTGACAGTGGTGGCGACAGCTTTGGAAACAGCGCCGATCATGAAGACCTCCAGAGATGACAGCTTGGAAGAAGAAAGATTTTATATTTACCAGCGTTAAACAACAGTGGCCTAAACAACAGTGTGACAGTTAGTTTGTTGCATTTTCTCCTTCATTCGTCCAACCGAGCCTGCTTGGTGCACTATCTGTAGTTAACCCCACCAGTTTTAACTGAAGACATTTTCACACGTAGACTCAGGAGTGGAACAGAACAGAACTTGATTAGACTAACGTGATGTGAATTAGGCAACAAGACATTGATACGGTGGAGATCAGAAAAGTATGTTTTCATCGTAAGCTGATGGCTTGTTGTTATCAATAAGGCCTAAAAGCAAAGACTGTCACATAATATGAATAAAACTGTCTTGGAAGTTGAACGTATTGTTTACTGCAGCTACAGGTCCTGAAACAGCAGTAAAGCAGTAAAATACAATGTCAGCAAAGAACTGAACTTAGCCAAGTTAACAGCAAAACTTAACACAACATTTTTTTTATGATAAAACCTTTGTCATAAATCACTGCCACAAACTAATAGTCAGGTTAGTAAGGTTAACTTTCGAGGCACCACAACGCAAATTGCAAAACGTTTGCTACGATCACAGCAGTCGGGAAGAAAAATGACAGTTAACAGTCAAATTAACAGTTGGTAAGTAAATAAGTGAAACCCTCCCCTATTTTATTTGTGACCATCAGATTGCTCATAACTAACAACTGTATCCGCCATCACTCCAGTAGACTGAAAATGTCAAAATGCACGTGGTGTGAAAATGTTCACACACACACACACGCTCACCCTAAACTGTCTGGTTGTATTTGTTTCATTCCCTCTAACCTCTGCTTAAGCCTCACATGAATCATGTGAACAGGTTTACTTAGTCTCATGTCGAGTGTCTACTCATCCAGATGATGGGATGACCCGAAGTAACTCCTCTCCTTTACACCTTCATTACAAGCACACAGGTAAGCGTTTGTATTTATATTATGACCATGATGTAGTAGATGTATAGTGCATTATTATTAAGCGTGAATCAGTTTTACAAGGTTTCAGTGAGTCAGCAGCTGTAGAAATAATGGAGGAGTGTTTGAAAATGTTCTGCTAAAATGAATGTAGTTTCAAGGTGAAGTAATCTGAGCTCATGAAAGGGCAGTGTTTTTTTCTTTTAACTTTATTTAACACACGTGTAACTCATTTTAGGCTTTGTATATAGTTGACTTTTTTTTTTCATAAATGTACTTTCATGTTGCATTTATTATTACTGTCATCTTTAATGGAAAGAAAATATTGTTCTACTTGGTTCTTCATATATCCTTCCTTTCTTTTCCTGTATTTAAACACCCATCATTCCTGCTTCTAACCTACTTCTTAAATCATTTTAGCATCTTACTTTTCATTCAAATGTCTGTATATACATATACATATACTCTTATCCCTCCCTCATCTCTCTCTCTCTCTCTCTCTCCCCCTTTCTCTTGTTCTCACTCACCTCCCTGGGAACTCCTCTCCTCAGCTGCCTCTTCAGTCCTTCATAAATCATGAACTGGATGGCAGGGTTCATCACCAGCAGAAGGGACGGGAATGTGCCGTTCCACAGTGCTCCCACACCCTCGTCACGGATGATCTGTGCAAATGCATCTGCAAAAATAGAAGTCAAAATAATATATTATTGGGGAGTATGCAACTAAATGTCAGATCATGTGTGTAATGACTGAATACCCGCAAGGGATGTGCCAAATTTTCTATTATTGTAGGTAAAAATATCACAATAAATGGTATTATCACAATAATCATTAAAGCTTTCTGAAATCCTATTTAGCAATAAAATATATTTAAATGATATGATCGCCTTGGATTTTATTCTCCGAGTGGTCTGTATATTGCAGCTTTGTTGGACTGGAAAGCATTTTAAATGCAGACCAGTGTCTGTGTCTCTTATACACACTCATTCATAACTTGAAAATTCATTATTTTTTTCTTGATGAAATTGACTGATTGATTTCTGGAGTGCATGAACTTTGTAGTAAGTTTATAGTAAAAAGGTATACCAGCACATCTCACTGACTCACAGTAACATAAAATAACATATACTGTATGAAAATGATCAGACAATCACCATTTACCCAAAATGCCAGAGTAGTTGGTGGGGTGTATGTCTGCATTGCGGAACTTGGAGCCCTGAAGCTTCAGTCTGGTGTTGACCACCCACAAAGGAGTCGTAACTAGTACATTTACAACACCTAGAGAGAAAAGACGGCAGTTGAAAATCAAGACTGTGACAATATTTGCAAACGTTTTAGCATCGTCTCTCCAGAAGATTTAAAGAATTCATTACAAACCCTGATAAATCATGTCAAAAGGAAAGTGGACTCAAATCTCAAATTAGATTGACTTTCTTGTCCTCAGTAACTAAAACAAGATTTTAAGGGTCTGGACAATGACCATCTTACCTGCTGCGATGCCTATGATTAAGTCAGTGCTGGGTGCTGACTGATGTCCCTTCAGCCAGCTCGCCTTTAGGCTGTGAAAGCAGTAGAAGTAGACAAAGTTGGAGCAGCACAGGCTGCAGATGACCGGGAACCAACCTCTGTATGGAGCTAGTCTGCAGGGGGGACAGATGGGGGGCACATGGACATTAAGTTTATTTGCTTTGCACCTTTGTCAGGTCAGGAAAAAAAAGGAAAGGTGTTTTCAAAGACATCAGTGATCATAAACTACTACGCAGACTTACTCACTTATTACATTACCCATTTCATATTTATTTCATCACTCTTTACATGACTTGTATGCAATCTACAGAATTTGCTGTCAAAAAAACAAGGGTTCAAATCTGCTCTTGGTTTCACTCACAGTCCTTCCTCTTTAACAATTTCTGCTAGAACGGCTGGAGTCGATTGGGCCTTCCTCTGCTCATCCACTGGACACAAACAAAGGGCAGCTTGTTTTAAACAACACAACAATAATTACTGCAAATAAGACTCCATTTTTCTACCACTGCTTACCTTGAAGCCTGAGTCTGGCAGTATCAAGAGGGAAGAATACTGTCATGGCAGTCACACTTCCCTAAAACAGACTGCAGTCAGTATTCAGTGGAAAGACTCATACTTATACTGCTTATAATCGTTATAAATTACATTTTGGCGCCATTTACATATCTGGTCATTTGAAGTGTAGAAGAAGTGTATACACTACTCAATTCAACAGGCTTAATAGGTTATATGTAATATTAGCTATTGTCTTGTCACGTTAACTGTCATTATAAACCTAAATACAGAAACGAATATGAAACTATTAGGTTAACTCACCACAGCTCCCGACACAGCATGAACCAAACTCTCATATGAGAAAACCCCGGAGCTCATTTTGACCAGAAATATTTATTAATTTTACGTTTTCAGACTATTGTTCGACTGAAATAAACCTGCTATGAGTCCAAAACAACGCAGCTGTTGACACCAGGTTGACACACTGCTGCTGGCTCATCCCGGTGGTTTGCTTCCTTAGCTGACTTGTAGACGTTTTTCTGCAGAACACGAGGCATTATGGGTAATGTAGTCGTCGTCACTCTACTCCAATGACGATGTCTGACGCAAACCTTCTGTCAGACTTTATGCCATTAAAAAAAAGTCCTCATACAAGTTGGATGAAATAATGCATTTTAGGCTCTAAAATAACTATCTGTATTACACTAGTAGCATTGGGGTTGTTAATGATGATGCTGATCAATCTTTCACCCCATCCTCCTCCATTTCCAACCCACATTTGTTTTGCATATAAATTAACTACTTAATCAACTTTAAGTGTGACAGATGCATGTATGATGATGAGTGTGTTTACAGCAGGCTAACAAACATCAACCATGGACTTTCTCTTTCACTTTTAATATTTCTATACTGATTCAAAGTTCTAAAACAATAAATCATTGACAAGACCAAGGAAGTGGGTAAATACTTTTTATAGAAGCGGTATGTTAAAATGCAAAAAATATACAGTATAGTAGGCTTTGGCCATGAAGTATATATGACAAAATTCATGGCTCTAACAGCATGTCTACGGACAAAACCACATATCAACCCTGCCGGTCAGGTAGCCCTACCAGAGAAAAGTGAGAACATTTTTATGACTAACTGCAAACACTAAAATAAACACATTTCTGTTCAGGCAGTGCTGTTATTCTTTCCTAAAACCCATCCTCAACAGAGCCACTCCAGCCTCCTGATAATCCTCCTTCAGAGCTACCATGTCCTCTCTGGCCTCAGAGAACTCTCCCTCCTCCATACCCTCCACTGCATACCACTGAACAAAGGCACGCTTGGCATACATCAGATCAAACACGTGGTCAATTTGAACCCAGGCATCTGTAAAAGCAGTGGTGTTGCTCACCATAATGCAGCTTAATGTGTGTTTGGAAATTGTTTGTTAAGGAATTACAGAACTGGTCCACTTCCATGTGCATGTATGCTATTTAAATATAACACAGGTGTTCACTGAGATGGAGCATGCATGCTCAACATGGCTGTCACAACAACTGGTAAAATAAATAAAAACAAAAAACATCCATCCACTCAACCCAATCAGTCTCCAGCCCATTCACTCAGCCACTCCTGACACTGCCTCCTCTGCTCCTCACTCTCCTCCTCAGTCCTCTGCTCCCTTCTTCCTTTCTTTCTCTCCTGCTTTCTTCTTTCTCTCTCTCTTTCCTCCTCTTTGAGCTTCCTTTCCTCCTGCCCCCTGTGCTCCATCAGGGCATCCACGGTGGCCTTCAGTGTCCGTAGTGAACGCTGAGGGTGCCACTTGGGATCTACCACCGGAAGGAAGGGGTCTCCAGCGCAGACGAGCAGGGGCTGGGGTTCCAGGGGGATGTGGAGAAGATGCGCGTGCAGCATCATGCGATAGGGGGTGTCGTCTGCTCCCGAGCTGTAGGTGAAGTCCCCGACGATGGGGTGGCCTATTGCACTGCAGTGGACCCTTAGCTGGTGGGTCCGGCCTGAAAGAAAGATAAAGGTTAGAAACCAGATAGGGAAAATAATTTTCATTTCCGTGAGATACAGAGGGTATTATGTGGTACAGAAAGTCCTTTCTTCAGGCGCTTTATCTCAAGTATGTATCAAGTGCTATATAGAATAAGAGGGTACCTTGGTGTTATTATTTACTAAGATAACACAGATAACAGCAACTTAAAAAGCAAGAAGGAAAAATATGTAGCAATGACCTTTTCTCCCTCACAAAGAAATCTTTTATTTCCCTTGTATGAAAAAAAAAGTGAATGAGTGCTTTTACCAGTAAGTGGCTGCAGTAGCACCTTAGTAACAGGGTCTCCATCATACAACCCAAACTCCAACACTGTCAGCTCAGTTTGGCAAGGCTTGGGGTTCTCACAACCTGTCGAGAGATGGAGATGAAAAAGAATTTGCCCACTGTTGTTTCCATTCTACACAACCCTTTGAAATGAAAAAATATCAAACTAGGTGTGTTAAGCCAGGTTAAGTGGAATAAATATTCAAGCAGTGTAAATAATCCAGTCAATCATTTCAAGTCCACAGCATTCATTATTCAAGTACTAATTTTTGGCACAATTTATCACCTTGCTATGGGGGTGAAACCCACAAACAAAAAATGTATTGGATGCATTTTAGGGTTTCTCGTAAGAATTGAAAAATTCTGAAATTCTACATTTGCAAAGGATGAAAGTCCTCAGTTCTGTCCACACTCTCAAACATATACACACACACACACACAGTGCAAAAAGATCCAGTTTTATGTACCCTCTGTTCCCTCAATACACATCATGTGTGTTTTGCCCTCTGACGAGTTCTTGCCAATGGAGAAGTCCAGAGTTTGTGTCTCTTCTTCCACCCAGCCACGTAACTTGAAGGCAAAAAAAGAAACAACAAAAAAATAAAATAAAATAAAATAATAATAATTTTACTTCCTTCCAGATCTTTTTAATTAGGCACAATTATACACACACAAAAATATATTAATTAAATATATAATTATGCAGTTTTACATACAGACAAACAGACATATAAAAAATAACTATGTTGCAAGTGCATGTGTGTGTCACTGTGTTTATGTTTTATACCAGGGCGAGGTAGGCCTTAGTGACGGTGCGGTCCTTGAAGCAGCAGTAGGCCCGGCCGGCAGCAGCCTTATTGAGGGCGACACAAAGAGCCCCACTGGTGGAGAAATCTAACTGATGACAGAACCTGGTGGGAAGACGATGAATCTGAATCTCTACATTAAACACAGGTGAGCCTACATAATCTAATTTCTGTCTCATATAATGTTTATAAAAAATACTGGTAGCATCAGTTTGAAGTCCTGCTGGTTGTGATGTAGCTGCTGTTACACTGTTTCTAACCTGAATCCATAGTAGGTGCTGGGGTCAGCCAGCTGAGGGAAGTGGTGCCGAAGCTGTGCCTGCACGGTGTGTTTCTCGTACCACATCTTGCTGTCAATGCGGATGTCCCAGTGTTTGTCCACCACGATGTAGTCATCACTCTGGTGCAGCACGTGCAGGCTCTCCAGGCTGGCAGGCTCTGTGGTCATCATGTGCAGCACTGAACAGACACAAATCACATAACCCTGAAGAGAAAAAGACGTCTTGATATTTCACTGTGTATTTATGTGTGTGTTTGAGTATAATGGAAAGTAGTTGAACCCATTTTATTCCAGTGATAACTTTTATTCTGACTGAATAACATAGAGGTATTCTGCATTAGATATAAATAATGTCAAAATACTATATTACTAGTAATTACTTATTATTTTATTACTTATCTGCAAAATGTATTTTAAGTATGAAAAGTGAAAAATGTTCATTATGTGGAATGGCTTGTTTCATATTGTTTTGTAGATTATGTCATTGTTTTACTATTACTGATGCCTTAATTGATGAGCAGATTATTATTTTTATTTTTTTATCTCGTTGCTGGTCGAAGTCACATGGAGCCAATTTTACTTTACATACTGTGGGTTAGTTTAGTTTTTAACAGTTATTATATATTTGTAAAATGTAAAGCTGCAGAGTAACTAGTGTTAAATAAATGTAGTGAAGTAATGAGTACAATATTCCTCTCTGGAATATATTAGTAGTAGCATGACGTGGAAATAATGATACTTAAGTACAGTATTTGAGTTAGTGTATTGAGTTTCCACAGAGGTAGAGTATGTGGTTCAAAGAACTTCTGACATGAACAAAAGCTATAAGCAACATTCATTATAGTCACATGAACACATTTAGAAAGGAACAGGCACAAGCTGACTGGTTACAGCTTGTGTCTTGATTATCTTAGCATGCACTGGTTTGCTAGCGGCTAACGCCATAGCATGCTATATTTAGCATCTATTACAGTCATAATACTGCGTCTATCTAGATAGATATCTCGAACCTAGACGTGTATAGTATGTATAGTATATTTTTCCAACATACCGACGTTCAGCTGCATGAAGCACACATATGTAAACAGAACTACAAGTGGTGCTGAACACTGCGAGGCTTCTTCTTCTTCTTCTAATGCATTTCCGGCAGGCTGTACACTGAAAAGCGCAATGCTGCCCTCCACAGGCAAGAGTTTTACTGTTCAGCCTATATTTTCAAATACAGGCCAGTTGTGTGGAAACATTATAAGATGAGTTGAAATTACACATCGCAAAGCTTCTCTGTGTGCTCGATTTCTACATTGTGAAAACAGTCTGTTTGGTTGTGCAAGACCATATTTGATACATGCCGAAATTCAATATCACATCCAAATTCATTTTCAGTGTCAGCATAATGGATTATAGGCACTACTACTGCACATTATGTAATAATTTAACCTGAGATGTAACTTCCCACCATGTATGAGACCTTCACACAGGGGATTATGTTTATCGCATTTATTTTCATCTGTTTCTGCAACGTCACTGTCCCAGGTCATTCACCCATTGATTGCAACATCCATAATCCCTCACCTTAACCTCACCTCCACACTTTTATCTGGCAGGGGTCATCAGCTTTGATGACACTGTGGATACAATACTGTGAGCATGTGGTGTGTGAGAGACAGATCGGCCTAACAAAAAACAGTTGTAAAGTGTTTTGTGATTTCTATTTACTATTTTTACTTGTTTTTACTTGTTTTGCACCTCAGGATCACACTATATCCTTATAGTCATACTGCTGGCATTTCGTTAACCAGTCTCTGCAGACTCCACCCTGTTAGCCTCTCTGTAATTAGACAGTATTATCTCTAGAGCAGAGCCATTTGGGGGATACAGCAACAGTGACACATTTTGTCAAAATACAGATAAAGTTCTCAAGTTCCCAAAAATGCTTCTCCCTCTCAAACATCGCAGTGTCACTGGGGATGACAAACAGTTTTGGTTCACAGTCACATAAACTTTAATCTTTTCTTCACATTCATTCCATGTTGCGCTATGAGCTCCTCATAATTCATATATGAATATATATGTGATGATGATAAATGTTGGTGGAATAAAGTGCAGGGTCTTCCTGAAGGTAATCCCCGAGGTATCAATGTGTTGTAAGATAAGAAGATCAAGAATTATTACATAATTGACAATTTCATAACCCAACCCCCCCCCCTCTCTCTCTCTCGCTCCAGGGAGACAGGATGTTTTTCCACAGAGTGGGATTCAGATATGTTGTTGGGTCACTATTGTTGGGTTTCTGGTTACTGTTGCACGTTTCAATCAGATGACTTGTAGAGGAAGCAGATGAAGAGTAGAGATGCTAAACTTCAACAACGACAACAAAGCTGGATATTCCTTTTCTCTTTTGCCTATAAAATCTTAGAAATGAACTGGAAATATTACCACATTTAAGATTACCTGCTTGTGGAGAAACTGAATAAGGTGTTTTTCATCCGTTGTTTTGGCCTCTGGGAATGAAGACCTAGCCGGATGTTTTTTCCTGGATTTAGCTGTCTCTGTGTCGTTCAAACTGACCTTCTCCATCTTGGATTTGTCCTTTGTGCTCGCCTTTTCAGGAATTTAAGCACTTGACGCAGGAAGTCTTTTGGTATACAACATGTGTGACATTATACATTGTGGATATCAGTCCTAAAACAAAGCTCTTCAATCCATTGCATCTATTTCAGTGTCTTCAGTGAGTGTTACTGTATTGAGTTTTTTATTTTTATTTTTTTTTTTAAGACTAGTGTTGTAAACCGTCTGTACACCATGCAGAATAAGTCATTTCTGCAGGCTCGCTGTGATGAGCCTATAATGACATCGAACTGGGGCCTCCCTCTGCTGCTGGCTCTGCTGCTGCTGGCGCTGCTCTATGCCTTCCTCTACCTGCCTGCTACAGCCCAGCGAGCCTTGCTGGAGCAGGCGCTCAGCAGCAACAACACCACTGCACTGACCAGGCCGAAGGAGGACTGGCTCACGGATGAATAGGACAGATGGAAAGATGAAGGGTTTCATCAATAGGACAAGCAGACATGTGACAGTGGAGCCATCTCACAGAGACACTGCCAGGAAATGGTGCGATTTACCCTGCTCTCATATATGACCTTTGTTGTCCTACAGGACAAAATGACTAGACCACCTCTGAATTAATCTCATTGTATCATCTAAAAAAATTAATAAATAATAATAATAAATTCGCAGGTATGTACAAGTGAAAACTGTGACTCATTTTTCATGCGTCGATGCAACAGAAAGCAAAGCTGTTTTGTTGTTGTCATGCATGTTAAGTTATTGCAGGTCAAGTGCAAAAACAAATATGCATCTATGCTTAAGTCCTAAGTGCAGTTCAAATATGCCAAAGGACACATCTTATTGGTTGTTTAAATTGCCTTTATTAAAAGATACAGGATATTAGATTTGACACCAATATTTGAAGATTCAGCACTTGATCGTTCCAGGCTGGGGCATGAGACACAGCTTAACAGCTGCTTCCACCTATCCGTGCCTTTAAAAAATATCCCTGTCAAGACTGTAATCTGCAGTATATGGCCACCATTGACATCTGGATATTGTGTCAGTATCTTTATTTTTTATTTTTTTTCCCAATCACATTAAATTTTTACAATAAAGTCGTAAAAAAAGGAAGAGAGCATCTTGCTAAACCATGCAACACCCAACAAGCCAACATTTACAGTTAGTCTTAGATCACAACAATTTCAAATGGTATTTCAATGTTCAATATGTTCAGCAACAATGACAATATCATATCCAAAGACTTAACACAATAATGATATTTCTTATTTTTTCAAAGGGGAATTCATTCATCCCTTGATATACTCCGTTATGTTCATTTTAATTCAAAGCAGAATTTTATTCACATCTTATGTCCTTGGTATACGAGAGATGTCTAATTCTTCATTGTTTTTACTGAGTGAATAGTATCAAATCCGGTAGGACATACATGCATCGCTTTCTACAATATACACAGTTCTTTCATTTATCTGCTCTTTGAAAAAAAGCCCCACAAAGACTTGAGAAAACTGGCACTTTGAAAGCAAAACACGCCTTCTTTAAAAAAAGGTAAAACACGAGTCCAAGATCTTATGCATGTAGTGCACACTGGCGGAGGAAGTGAATCTGAATCGTATTCATCCCATTATATTAACATTATAACAATACTCGGATAATTTAGAGGCTAATTCTACTGGTGGATCCTAAAACGTTATTTTACTTATTGAACCAAAACTTATGCGTACGTCTAATTACAAAAAAAATATCTGTGTTTGATTATTTATTTATTTATTTATTTTTACTGTGTTTAAATGAAAACATGGAATTTGGGGGGGGGCGGGAATTAATGATCAATATTGTTGAAATTAATGCATAAGCAGATATACTTCAACTGGAGAAATACATCAAGAAAACCAGAAAACTTAGTCCTGGTAAGATGCAACAGAAAGAGGGCTAAGTAAATCAAATATCTATGCATCTAGCTCCAATTGGATCTTTTTTTTTTATCCCTTTCCTTATATATATTCTAAATGTTATATGTTCAATAAGCTATTCTGATTTCTATAAAGTTAGCGATGTCTGACGTTTCAGAGCAGGTTACGAGGAGCTCACAGTATTGACACAGTCGGAGTGGATTGTGCCGAAATGTTCCTTTAATTTGGTTAACTGAGGAATACTAAACCTTCCTTGTGACACGGCCTTGTTTCAATTGACGTTTAACTGGTAAACTGTTTATATTAAATACTCTGACGTGATTTCCTGCTGTGCATCCGAATGCCCTGTGTATAATCTCTTCTCTTTGGGAAAGTCTGTTTGACAGATATTGAATATTTATAAGCGCACTGCACACACCACTTAGTGCATATTCTCTTATCTCATCAGTACACTGAACTATGTTGCAGTATATCATGGCTTTTGAATATTAATAACAATGAACTGATCTTACTGGGCTACTGAAAACAACCACAGCAGCAGCATCTGCAGCTTGCTGATGTGTGTGTGTTTCACCTCAGCAGTAACAAGTTATCCGTATATGTTATATTTCTCTATTGTGCCTCAAACTGACTTTTAACTGCCTGCTATTGCAGACCAACCACTGCTGATGTATCCCTAATACATGATAGGATGAGGCACAAGGGAGAAAGGGTGCGAAAAAGTAAAAGGAAAAGGGAAATTTCATCTTCCTCCAACAAGCCTCATCATGTGGGTAACTTGGGATGGATAGGATAAAAAAAGAAAGAAAGAGAGAGATGGAGAGGGGGGTGTTTCTCTTCTCTAAAAGTCCCAGTATGCTTAACGGTTGGTTTCAGGAGACCTGCATTAGAGGTTATAAGGATTATAAGAGGAGAAAGATGGAGGAAGAAGAGGAGATAGAGCCTCCTGTCTCAGCTATTGCAAAGCTGCTTTTCACAGGATGAGGTGAAACGGGGTTGAAAGAGGGGGAATGAAAAAGTGGAGGTGAAGAACCGCGTCATCCCTCTCACTCTCTCCTTCTATTCATCCCAGTCCTTCTTGATGTCAAAGCACCAGACCCAGTCCAAGTAGTTGTTCTTGTCATCGTCGACGAAGCAGGACTTCACCTGATACTGGCCGCGTGATATCATGCCTTTGGGTGCCTCGTCAGCCGGGGACAGAAACTCGTGCTCCTCCACCCGTGGGCCGTAACTTCCCACCATGTATGAGACCTTGTCCACTGCGGGAAGATAGAAAATGGACAGTAAAAAACAGATTTGATGAGCAAGGTTCAGGTATGAGAATATATGTGGGAAAAAACAGTATGCATATTAAGTATGAATGGAAATTGATGTCTTCTTGTCATTTTCTGATCAGCTCTGTGAAAACTTGGTAAACGTGTTCTTAGCAGGTACAGTTCCTTTGGCTGTTTTATTGTGAGTAAAGTGAACTTACCTATTATTCCTTTCCTGGTGGTCACGTGATGATACCTCAAGCCAGCAACAATTTCTCTGTTCACCTACAGACACACAAACACACACACACACACAATTTCACTCATTTTAATGCCCCCATGATGTGTCACGTTCACGTCCTCTGACAATTACAAACAAAACTGGCATACCAAAGTGACACTGCATGCGGCTATCGACTGATTATGAGGTTCATTATTTCTCAGGGGACAGGGAATATAGAGTGTTTAATTCACCTAACTGCATGTGTCTGGACGGTGCGAGGAAAGAGGAAAACTCCATTCCTGCCATTTGCCAAATGAAATTATACATTCAATCTATTCAGACCAAAATAGAGTGAAAAAAACGCCTATTTGTTGACATGAAAACTGTTATCATTTGGAGGAGTATTGGATATTTAAATGCCATCAAGAACATTTTAGGCTGCAGTGAAGCCATTTTGTCCAGCAGGTGTCCTCACAGTGGACGCTCACAGTCGCTGTCTGAGCTGTTTGGTCATTCAGCACATCTCCCTCTCCCTTCAGGGCCGAGTCCCCCGAGTACTAGTCTAGTCTGCACACACACACACACACACACACACTCTCCATTTTATTTTATGTGTGTATTTCATAGCCATGTGGCCCCGAATTCCACATTTTCATTTCTACCAAATATTATGTTAAAATTAGTAACCACTTCGTAACTGCTTGGTGGTCCCCCCCCATCATGTTTCAATGTCAGCTGATGTGGATATGAGACTTTATGTGTGACTTCTTAATTAACTTTGGTTGGAATTAAATAAATACTATAAATGCTGTACATGTTGTAAATCTCTCCATCCTTATTACACCTCAGTGACTGCATCGGTTCATCTTACCTTGAAGTGTATCTTTAGTCTGTAGTTCACTCCTTCCTTTAAGGTGAAGCACTTCCTTTTCAGAGGGTCCAGGTCTTCTGCACAAACAACAACAACAACAACAACAACAACATCACTCATGGGCAATATGACATGCATCACCCACTACAGCATCTCAGCAGACACATGCTATACATGATGATGACAACATGTGAATGACTCGCTATATGCTCACACTGCTGCTGACTGAAACAAAACTATAGCATAAAAATGTGTCACAATAGCGGCTGAAAAATATGCACTAGCATGTTTTGTGTATTTTCTTCTCATGTTTTTTTAGCTTCATAAGAATAACGAATGTCATACCTGAAGCTTTGTGTTTTCATACTCTGATGCACATGTCATTTAGTCCCGGTAAAGACAGAACAGCTGCTTCATTGTTTGTACGATAAAGTTGTCTTTTTGCTCTGTGGGGTTGAACGGGTTCGTCTTAAAGGGGTGGGGGCTATCCATCCGGAGCCAATGTAAAAGCACAGCAATCAGAAATGCATTCACTGCCTAATCACTTTATATCTCAATTTGAACCCAACTGTCAGCCCTGAGTGCTTCCTAATGGACAGAGTGAAACAGTGGAAGGAGGAGAGATGGAGATGATAAAGGAGGAATAGACGAATAAAAAAAACAGACGACAGCGATGAGGAAGAGAGGCAGAAGACAGACAAGAAAGGAAGTGACCTACAGATAAGACAGACACACACACACACACACACACACACTGGCCCAACCCTAACCCTAACCTTACCTTAACCTTAACATAACCCTAAACTTACCTTTACTTTAAACCATATCTTCACCCTAAAAATCAGTAATTTACATTAGGGGGGCTTTTTCCATATAAGTGAGACGAGTCTCCGCAACATGAGAAATATCTGGTACACACACACACACACACACACACACACAGTGCACACTGTATGCATACTGTATGCATTCTTTACTCATTCAGAAGTGCACTGTACAGTGTTAGAGGTCTGATTCCCACCGGTGTCACCCATATTAAAAATAAATGCACTTATGGCACATTTTAGCACTTTAAGTAAAAGCCTCCGACAAACGGCATATTGCTGCTGCTGCCGCCATATGAAAATCTCTGCTAATGCTGACTGTCATGTTTTCACTTTAATTGAAAATCTAAATGGTTTGGAAGAGTTACGCCACCACATGAAACCCTTTGAAATCCCCATTAGATGAAATCAAAAACGTATGTCATCGAGCTAATAAAGCTGTTCCTCTGTAGCTGACATTTTGGATGTTTTTCCCTGCTTCATCTCGGTCTCAGTCTCATTGCATTCACTTTCTCTCCCTCTGAGAACTGTTGCCTAGTATGTAACTATCTCTCTCTCTCCCTTCTCCTCCCTCTGATTCTTCGTCTAGTCTCCTTTTTCTTTTCTCAGGAGACAGAGAGGAGAGATAAGATGCTGCTGCCCACCCTCCTGGAAGCATCTGACTGAGAAAATAGGTCAGTGTAGAGCAGTGTCTACCTGTTCTCCTCAGACACACTCACACACTCACACACTCACACACACACACACACACACACACACACACACACACACACGCAAGGTTGCACATGTGCAGTCAAATCCCCACAGAGAACACACTGGTTTTTCCAGCTGAAGCTCATACTTATTGCAAATATTGCACTGATGCCAGAAAAACACAGAAGAAGAAGAGTATAAATCAAGGATAGCCCTTACACCGTGTCAGTTTACTTTGCGACCCATTAAAAAAAAAAAAAACATAAAATGGCATGCATGGCTACAAATGCTACAATACAAATACACATGAATACATGAGGAGTAATAATCCAATCTAATGTACATTTATAATATAAATAATTGTGAATGCAAAAATCCATTTGGATATTGCTACTTCTAATTAAATATATGTAAGTACAGAACGTCTTCCACCAGTATTCATAAGAACATGGTAGTCAGCAGCAGCGAACACGGCAGACACATCATACGTTTACGGTTTAATGTCAATTGGGAAGCTGTTAAGAGCCCTTATTGCTGCAGTGTCAGAGGAGCGATTAGAGCTAAAAAGTGAAATTAGTCAATAAGACTGTTGCATAACAAATGTGCAATATGTGTATGGGAGACAACTCTAATTAAGTTCAGACAGGAAAGGGAGATTAGAAATTGGCCTCTAGTCAAAACATTTATCCTCGTCTGCTTTTTTTTCTTTTCTTTTTTTTCTTTTTACATACGGAGGGTTTCATCCTCTGCTGCTCACATTTCATGAATTACCATTCCCATCATTATAGGAATTTCACAAACAAAACACCCCTAAAGTGGCCACATATTACTGACATAATTCTACACACACAACAAGTAATAAGTGTTAGCAAATCACATGATTGACATATAAAGATTAGTGGATGGCACAGAGAGGCGGCTTGGTGCGACTGTGACTGAATAAAATGTGAAGCGGCATGCGTGCTCAGCCAAACAACCCCCGGAGAGCATGAAAGTTTAACAAAGACAGTCTTTGCATTTAAGGCCACCAAAAGCACTGTAAAGTCATAGCTGAGGATATTGCTTTGGGCAGTGTAGTCTAGCAGCAGGGCACACACCATATATGATACACTTTACCGTATCATATTGCCTTACAGCATGGTAATATAGTAATATAGTATTGTAGTGCATTATCGACTGAGATGTAGAGAAAGCAAATACGGCTCGAGAATGAGATGAGCGTTTGTACACTGATGTGCTCACCGTGAAGATGGTCACACAAATCACTGCGGCTGATGACACGACATGAATGACTAGCCTGTTTCTTATGGATCTGCGATGAGATTATGAGTTCGTGTTTTTGAGAATACAACTCCTACATTTAACATACACAAATTTACAAGATACCGTGTTTTTAATGAAAGTATGCAAAATAGCTCGGTTAAAAGCTTTTCAAAACGGAAAAGTCAAGTGGAGTCATACTTCCACTTCTCCACTTTTATTTCGCCTTTATTTATGTCAAAATGCATTCATCAGTATAGAGTACATTCCTGCTGTACTGTGCAAAACCTGCATTCATGAAATTATTATATGAATTTTACCATTTTTTTCCCAAATTATGTTTCTGATCCAATAATGTGGTTTAGACATAGGGACTCCTATCATCAAATTCCTTTATAATAGTAGTACTGTTTGTGAAATGCACAATGCTTTATTGTAAAATATGATGAATTTGATGTCTAACATGCACTACAAGCTAAACACGGTCACAGTGCTGTGCTTATATATAAATATATATATAACATATAATTTGTTGCTGTATTCACCGAGCTGCGCGGAAACGAGTCAATGTTGTTTTTGTGTTGCCAGCTCAGCCTGAGAAACATTTTTCACATCTGATTGCTTAAACAATCCGTCTATTGATCTAAACACGAGCTACAATGAGTGGTGAAATGACGAAGGAACGGTTTAAGACGCTGCAAGATGCCGAAATCAATCTAGAAGTAAAGCGAGAGAAGTCTGCGTTAAGTTAAAGATGAGCAAAAGCAAATGCAGGATTAGATTTAAAGCGGATGTAGATGTATTCAACGCGATGACGAGTAAGTGACTGCGTGTGAGGAATTAAACAGGTTGTAAACAAGCCAACATCATTCATCAATGTCATTTGATATCAGTAATAATCCTTTATTGCACCTCAGTGGAAAAAACTGTGCATGTACAACAATAGAGTTGAAATAATAATAGTTATAATTTTAGTACACTTCAGTTTCTTCATTTTAGGGTTTATTTAAAACCTGTATAACTTTATGACTTCTTGCACTCGTCTGAATTTTCCAGTTAGTCTTTTTAGCCGTTTTTTTCCCATTTTTCCAGATCTCAGCAAATAACTAGGAATGATGGCTAAAACTATAAACGCTGCGGGACATCAAGGATGAACTAAAGTCTAAAGTCTAATGGAGAACTGTAACTGTTGTACTTGTTACTCTCCATCTGTCCTGTTGTGTTGATGCAGAGACGTTTGATACACTGCAGAAAGTTCACGTCCGCTGTGAACTGTGAAGTTGAGTTTAAGACATGGACCCGAACAACCTTACAGAAGTGAAAAGTATCTGATGGAACAACTGGTGTAGAGCAAGCATCTCTACTTCAATCACCCCCGTTCTCTCTCTCTCTCTCTCTCTCTCGCTAACATAAACTAACACACATGTAGAGTAGTAAATGCCAGCCATCACTTAAAGCACCATGTTGAACTGGTAGCAGCCTATAGTGTATAATGAGGTCTCTAATGCATTCAGCCAACAACGGAAAGTCCATTTCACATCCAGCCGGGTGCTGGCTCAGTTATCTGACACCAGCAGGACCAATTATTACACTGCTGGTGTCAGATAGAGAGATGCTTCACTCCCACACACCCGGCAGTATCTCTGTTTCTCTTAAGCTATACAACACCAGCACAAACGTTCATCCACATTAAAACCAAATCTTCATATGAACAGACTCCAGGGTAACTGCTATGCAAAATGACACAGGACATTTCTAAATAACCAGAAATAGAGAACATAGAGTTTGAAATCAAGTCTTTGTAAAAAAAACAGCCTCTCAGTGATTGGGGTGAAGGCTTTGTGTCTGCCTGCTGGGAGGAAGAGCCAGATGTTACAGCACGCCGCATGTAGACACGGCCCTCCCCGCTAAACGCACATCTTCACATGTCACAGCCACTGTGTTTCAAAACCTTGTTGAAATTAGCACGCACCAACAGTAAACTGAATTCAACGATCCCTGTCCATCACATCAGCCTCTTTTTACCCCGGCGATCATGTGACACAGTGGGAGTTTTCTGTTTCTGTTTCTGCTGGTAACTATGCTTCTACCCAGCGCCTCCTATCCGGTTTGCCTTGTACATGCGGATAATGAGTTGTAATGTCTTTGATGATAATCAACTGTAGGTGTCTTTAAAACCTCAAAATATGACAACTACCTAAGTGTAGATGTTTAAGTAATTGCTTTTGAAATATGATCACGTGTTTATGCACGCACATGATCAATTGTCGCAGGTGTGACAGGTGAGCATATGAGCATATAGTGATGAAGGTCTCTTCACTTCTGATGAAGACTGGATGCAGGAGCGGGTCAGTGAATCAAAGCGCCTGGTTAACACCCTTTCAAACTCTACACCATTACTATGTAATACAGCCTTTCTGTTAAAAAATGAACTGAAGTGATTTGCTATTCACCCCTCAACCCCGTTATTATCTCTGATTGAGACTGAAAGCTTCAGACGTGTCTGGTCTGGAAGAACAGAAAGGCTCTTCCCATGTTGTGCAGTTCAACAGATCCTCCATCACACACTGAAAGGTGCTCTTTAAAGGCTGCTCGATGCTTTCTATTTCTCTGCGTTTTGAATCTGAAGAGAAACTGAGTAGTACGAATTCAGTATTGCCTAGCAACCAGGTGACCTTTCCTCTTAGTCTTAGCAGAATATGTACAATATATGTGTAATAGCGTGTGTGTGTGTGTGTGTGTGTGTGTGTGTGTGTGTGATAGGCAGGGAAATCCTCAGGAAGAAATAGACGCACAGTCACAGCAGCCATTCATCAGACACACCCTGGCACACGAGTCAACAGTTTAACCTGCGCACACTCGCACACAGAGACACTCATTTCCTCAACTTTGTCTCCTGTAGGAAATGACATGATCTCTTCACAGCCACATGATTACCATGCACCGCAGACACACACACACACACACACACACACACACAAACTTACAGACACCTCATTCCCCCCCCCTGCCTGGCCTGTCGTTTTCTCCTGCACACAGGGGAAAATGTCAATACTGCCCACTAAGCAAACATTTAGCCGTCTGTCTGTGGACACACCCACTGCAGTCTTTCTACGCATAAAAACGAGATGCCTTGCTCCGAGGCAAATCATTTGTGATTTGTGTGACCGTATTGAAAGCAGGTTATAGAGACACATCTAGCCAAACATTAGGGAGAATAAACACTCAGTGATGGTAATAATAAAGAGAATAGTACCTGTCAGGTCGATGGCGATTGGTCCAGGAGCTTCGTCACACAGCAGGGTCAGCCTGGTCACCTGGACATTAGGCCCAGAGGACACTGCAAAATATTCACTGATTAAATCATTTCTCAGTTCATTATTTCTTTACTTCATATATTTTCTTTGTTTGTCCATTTAAAAAAAAAAAAAGAAGACATATTTGCCTAAAATGTGTTAATTAAAATGATACATGCATCTTTTTATGAAACTACCGTATACACAAGCAGAAAGTTAACTGGTTAACTGCTGGAACTATTACTTCTATCACTTATCGATTTGATAAAACCGGTAACGAGGGAAGTATTGATCGGGAGATGCTCATGTCATTGATGCTAATATATATTACAGTGTGTAAAAGTCACATTGTCAGTCACCCAGAACTAGCATTCACAGCTGTTATGAGGATTCAGCACGGCCACACTGACAATAGAAGTCCACTTTCTGCATTCTCCCTTCTCTCATTACGACTTCTCACTGAGTTCAGTGTGTTACTAAGCTGTAGCTGAGGCGGTGTTGTATTACAGCAGCGGGGGAGTCAGAGCTATTCTACTGATATCGGCTGTCATGGCCTGGCTGCTGGATATCAGAGATGCTGAGGCAAGCAGGTCTGCTCCTGTGTGTGTGTGTGTGTGTGTGTGTAAGAAGTTGATGACTGCAAGGAACTATGCACCAAAGTCGTTATATTGAATGAATTAAAGCTGCGGTAACACTGGGTACCAGGCTGAATCACCATCTCTCTTCAGGTAAACAATACACACATACACACATACATACATACATACCTGCTATTGGCTGCGCCCCTAGCAAGGTCTGCTTGTATTTGACCAGGCTCTCGTCATCTTTGTCCAAATCCTGAATCTCCCGCAAAGTCTTCTGGGCCGGAGGGTTGTAGTTGAGGTTTCTCTCATCCTCTTCCTCTCCGATGGGCAAATCCTTGTCAGCCATCAGACCTTCCAGAAAGAAGGGGGGGAAAAAAAGACTTAAAAAGATCCTCTTACACGTCACAGTGTTTGAAGGTGAATTGGTCGTTTGTCAAGCCGAAACCTTGTTGTCAGCCAATGCGCTGTCAAAACATGCTTAATATTGCCATGTAGAGTTGCTATTGCATTAAGTCAGTTTTCTTCCCATGTCCCAATGTATGTATCTATAACTAAATATTCTGCATGACAGACATTCACTGCAGACGGGAACAAGCGAGCAGCATTTTTAGCAGAGCTCATTTGCAGTATAACAGCCTGAAAGCTCAGCCAGCACAGGCAGGATCGCTCATCGTCTTGTGTAAGATGCACATTAGTGTATGTAGACCGACACAAGCCATCCGGGTTTGATTTCATCTGGGATTTTAATTCAATATTGAATTTCACAGACATTCAACAGCGTGTTGTGCAAGCATCTCTCCCTCCTTCAGCACTGAATGGAGTGACTAGGGGAACAGTTACAATAACTGAAAGAACGATGCATGAAAACACATGCGTCGTTCAGAGTGCAGTTCATAGTGGCGTTTGTTTATTTCTGTCAAAGTTAAAGTGATGCTACATGGGGATGCAGTGACTTTATGACTACATTATAAATCAAACCAACAATAAAAACAGACATGATGTTCACTGTGATGGATTTCCTCGCTGATGAGCAACATTCATGCTTCTCGCATTGCGCGGCTGAAACATTGTTGATCCAAAAAATTAAAGGTGTGATTTTTATGGTTGAGGGGCAGAGAGGCACAAGAGAGACAAGAGTTATACATACACACACACACACACACACGCACACACACATACATACTAAGTTTAAAAATGCACAATATCACATCATGTTACAGATTCTGTAAACATTAGTGAAAATCAAATGTGTTCAACAGGCACATGTTGACCCAAAAGAGTCCCTGTGCGCTCTTCTGTCTGTTATTTACAGCAGCACCCCACCCAGTCAGGGCCAAAACGTGGCTGTCTTTGTCCGTCACCATGGCAACCCTTTCAACTCCCTTTACAGTGACATCACCTTTGCTGTGGTTGTGCTTTACAACACACACAGCCGAGCGTTTGCTTTTACTTAACTGGATGCTTTTCCTTTACTTTTATTGAACAAGTTTTCATTCCCTCACTTTGTAATGAGGCTTGTTGCCTGTCGACTCTTAACTCAGTGCATGTATATTTAGTTAGCATTATTAGCGACGCGGTGTTCCCCCTTTCAATTGACTAAAAAAATGTACATAGGTCATAAGTCAAATTTAAGTGTCTTCAAACACAGTTTTCTCTAAAATGAATCAATAGCAAATAAGTACATTTTTACGGTCTGAACTTTTCTACATGAATCGTACCCATTACACATTATTATCTTTAATTAACAAGGATTAAGATTATGTATGTTCTGACACATTAGTCTCCCCAACTCACATTTATTTAGACTGAATGAGGTATTCAGCAGCAACAATAGAGTAAGTATCCTTTTGATTGTGATGTTAAGTACAACATACAGCATGAGATACCATAAATTATTAAAAAATAGTCAAATCAGTATGTCTTATGTATTACAAACAACAATTGATCTGAGATTGCACTCGTGTTGTTAATGTCGATTCCGGCTCTTTTATGGAAAACTACTGCATGTTGCTCAATGAAAGATCCTATCACACTTCAGTAAACTTCTATATGTGTTACATACACACTCACTCATTAAACATCGTATGTAACATGTCAGATATAGATGGTACATGACTTCAGAAATGATTCATCCAGCTTTATTTACATATCAAAGTCTGCAGGCCATTCCCACACGCACGCATGCACGCACACACACACACACACACACACACGTTGCGGTATAAAAAATGTGATTCTGAGCTGCTATTAAAACTGGTTTCCTCTACTGATTATCTTTGAGCGTGTGATCGCTCTTTGATCTCCAGACTGCTGACCTGTCACGGTAACTGTATCAATTTGCATATTTTCTACAACAGCAGGGTTTTGGTCCACAGAGCAAACATTGGTTACAACTGAGCTGTATAGCAGCAAGCTTGCTTTAAGACTTGTTTTAACATTACTTACACAGAGTCTGTAACTTAAAGACAGAAAAAGAAAAAAAAATAAAGGAAGGAAAATCAGTAAACAATAAAAATTATCTGTTTAATGTCAAATGATGATTGCAATTACTATTACTAAAAGCCAGTTATATATATATATATGCCTGAAACTGAGGTTATTAGCCTACCATTAGGAAACAACCGTTTTCAACATGCACTTTATTTCCATTTTTAAAAGTTTCATAAGACCTGGTGACATTTCATCGATAGTTTTCCTGTAAATCCATGACAATTCTCCTTTTCCTTACACTTCTATATTGCTGGCTTAAACAGGAAAATACAGCTGACTTAAGCTTAAACACACAGAGTTAAGAACCTCCATATTGTGTGACTAACGTTTAGCAAAAAGCCAGTAGTGTATATGCATGTATGTGTGTGTGTGTGTGTGTGTGTGTGTGTGTGTGTGTGTTCTCTTCCAACTTGTCTCAGCACCCATCTGTGATGTGATATGAACTGGTGGATTTCTCTTTGATGCCTGTAAAACTGCCTCATTACTCCAGTAGCTTCTGAAAACAACTCCTGCATCATTACACACACGGAAGTTGTACAATATGCGCTACAAGTGTAATCAGCGCTCTTCGTTGTTGCAGGAAAAGCTCTAAAATTGTGGATAGTTGTGGATTTTAATTTTTTTTAATTCTTTGTTATTTTACACCAAGGGAAAGCAAAAATTGGGAATTCATGTAAATAGAAAGGAAAGCTGCTGGCGCTGCTGGGAAACACACAGGTAAAAAAAAATAAAAAATAAAAAAAATCATAAGAGAGCCAAGACGCTTGTCATCACTGATAAAAGAGGGCTTTATTATTGTGCCACAGAGTGGGTATGTATTATTTATGTGTATATGTAGGGCTCTCTGGGTGCTGTCTGAGTTCCAAAACCTAATAGTTAAAGAGCTCGGGATACATTCGTCTCCATTGTTATCGGTTGAGAAAGACGTGAAACGATTTATTTTCCTGTGCATGAACATATTAGATTTCGCATTGAGTGACTGATCAACGCCGCATCAGTCTTTTAACCATCCACCCGACGATCATTTTCAACCCACGTTGCCAAAATCTGATTGTGATGCGTTGAAAAAAAAAAAAAGTCTCTCTCTTGCACCGAGAGAATTTACACAATCTGTGTGGATGTACATGTACAACACCGCCACTAGACACAGACACGGCTGTTCATCTGTTGGTATTTACAGCTGAACCAACACGTTTAGTGAAAAACCAACACAGCAATCTGTTTGGCGGGGGAGAAGGGGCTTTAGGGGGGGAGAGGACAGCTCACATGAGCGCTCAAACACATACACACACACACACACACACACACACACACCAAACTCTACTGTATCATAAATGGGGAATTATCTCACAAAGAAGATGAAATAAAAGGGAAATGTTTTATTTCACTGGGTCTTCTTTGCCTGAGTCAGATTTCTCCTCTTTTTTCCTCCATCAGTGCCTCCTCTTTCCTTAACCCAGATAACTGTTCACTGTGACAAGAAAACACTTCTCTCTCACTATGTGCGTGTTTGTGACTTTGTGTGCCTTGAGCGTTAATTCACTCTTTTTTTTTATACAGTCCTTTGAGGCCAGCTGTCATTGCTCTGTTCTAATACTATAACGAGACCTCTGGGAAACACACACACACAGACATAAACAGACACACACACACAGAGGAAAAAGGATTCTTTTAGGGCTCTGGAAAGACAGTAACATCATTTACAATGAAGAAAAAGGCAGTAAAAGAAGCAAGAACATAAGAGCATTACAGAAGGTCATGCAGGCTGTGAGTGTATTTCCATCTTTAAAGCTGCTGTCACTGCGCTGCCTCTTTTGCCACAACAACGACTAGGATCGATCTTTCACCTTACGACGCTGCAGACATCAGCACCGAATGCGTGCGAACCAGCGAATCGCTGAGATCTCATTTCCTTGTTGATGAAAGGCTGAGGTCACCAGCAGCTGAGACTGGTGATGTCAGTATGAGCCTGAATACTGTCCGGTTTATATGCAGGACAATTATGCGGCTATTGTCAGTATTCAAAGAGAAATAACTCATAGCACCATGAACTACATAATGCTAAATAAGACAGATTTGACAAAATGCAAAGTGTTGCAAATTAAAAATTGAATCCATAACCAATAAAACACACCCAATATAGTCAGAGGTGTTTCTGCTACAGCCTTGATTGCAGTGTGGTAGCTCACGGTGGCTAATGTTAGCAAACCTGAGATAGAAATTGCTACTGTACATGTATATCACAGATAAACATTTTATAACAAAATAACAAAATAAAACACACAGTACCTAGCCAGAGGTCATCCTGTAATTGCAAATTATGGCCACAGATGTCGCTGTTTAGCAAGTTACAAAATCAAGCTTTTTGTTTTTACTATAGGCTATATACAGTAGTAGTTTTTATTTTTCCACTTCATCCAATAAAGTTTTTCCTTGTTTAAATTTTGCTGAACTGTATTTGTGTTGCAGTATTCCAGTGGAAATTACATTGACGACACTTGACCTAACAAAATCAGAGCAGCCTTAACCACAAAACATTTTGCGCCTAGAAATGTATGTGTACTGCAGTCTTTTTCAGTCCTACACACACACACACACACACACACACACAGGATGTCCTCAGCTGCTCTGTCGGCCTTAGTGAGACAGCAGGTTGTCTAATTGACTGACTTGATTGGTCTCGTCTGCTCACCCATACAACATGATTAATCCCTACTGGGACAAAAAGAGGGAGGAAGGAGGACGTGAGAAGCGGATACAGCACAGTTTCTTAAACACTCAAAACTGACAAGCTGACAGCGTGTGTGTAAATGTAAGTGTGTGTGTGTGTGTGCTGGAGTAGAAATGAGCAGATAAAGACAGGAGAGAGAGAGAATAAAACAGAACAAAGGAGGAAAGGCAGGAGAGGAGGATTAAAGAGTGAAGTATAGAGGTTATGTTCGCTAATCCGTCAGTGGAAGATAGTGGGAGAGAGAGAGAGAATAAGAAGGGATGGAGGGGGGAAAAAGGGAAGGAAAGGGGAAAAGGGATGAGAACGAGGCAGGTAAGGAAGGAGTGAGAGCATCTGTCCTATTTAAAAAAAACAACTAAAGGATGAGAGGAAAAGACGGATGGGGATCACTGAGTGAGTTAGGAAATGTAGAGAAAAAGAAGACTGTAAAAACGGGAGAAGAAATCGAGGGATTTCAATTAGCCTGTTTTAAACGCTCGCTGCTCGCTGTACTAGTGTTTGCTGATTGACAGCTCATGAAGAGCGTTCTGCCACATGGGCCTCACCCACTCACTCTCTCTCCTTGTGTGTGTGTGTGTGTTTCTCTTTCTCTCTAACACACTCATGCACTTTGTAAAATACCCCGAGCTGCTCTCCTTTCTTTCCTGGTAACAGCTGCTGACAGAACATGTCGATCTCAGCCACCAACATTTTCCTTTTGTTTTCTTTTCTCTTTTGTTTTCAACCATCTGCCATCCTCCCTTCCTTTTCTTTTCTTTCTGCCTCCTCTCTGTCACATCTTCCTCCTACTCATCTGTTTCTTCCTCTCAACTATTTCCACTTATCCACTCTCCCCATTACTCCTCTTCTGTCTTCCAGCACCACCTCCTCACTTCTTCTTCTCCTCCTCCTTGAAACCTCTACCTATATGCCGCCACAGCCCTCACATTCTCCCGGCTTCGTCATTTTGCTCTTTTGCTCGCCACTTATCTTCCTCTTAGTCACCTCCCACGTTCCTTTCAAGATCTCCTCCTCCTCATTCTTCAAAATGTTTTCGATGAGATTTGATGTGACAAATCGCCCAAAAACCTGTTGCCTGATTTGCAATCCATGAAATTCCTTTTTACTTGCGTGAAACAGTTTTCGGCAACAAAGAAGTGATAAAAAAAATACCAATGAAAATGTTGCATGTCTGGTGTGATCAGCTGCTAAAATGACTCCGAGCGCTCTGAAATTTCTAAGAAAGATACCTGCTGCTTCTCCAGTCAATAAACAAGTCTACAGCTGTATTTACATGCTCACAATGATAATAGTAGCATGTTGATGTTTCACAGATGCAATGTTTAATTAACTTTATTAAATATGAACCAAAGCATGAGAATAAACAGACATTATGACCCGAGTATGGCACAAGACGGACGATCAGGGGATCAACGTTTTGCCAAATCATCCTCTGGGGACCATGAATGTCTATATCTAGCCTATCCAATATTTGTTGTGATATTCCTATGAAAATAAACATGTCAAGGTGGCACTAGGGGAAAGTCAGGGGGGTCCCTAAAGTCATTAGGATACATCCTCAGGGAACCATGAATGTCTGTATTGAATATGGTGCCAGTCAATCAAAGTAGATGTTGAGATCTTTCACTGAATAATTTAAAACATTTTACCAGCTGGACTGAGGAGCTTCAAGGGACCTTGATTATCTGCAGCAAATCCAGTGGCAATCTAACCAATAGTGTTTGAGATATTTCACTCTACATTCAGGATCCATTTTAACTGTTGCAACACTTTAATAAAGGAACGTGATTTAAAAGCAGATGGAAACAGAGTAGTCGTACTGTTTAGAAACACTTGAACTTTATGGAGCCGGGACTGAAACACTGAGTTGGCAGCAGAAACAGACAGTTTGCGACCTCTTGGATCCTGACTGGGGCAGAGCAATGAATGCAAATTGCTGTTTGAAATTCATAAAAGGTAATGGAGCAGATTATTCATTCATATATTCCTTAGATCTGAAATCACGTTTCACTTCCAAGTCCAAGACCTTCACTTGAAACGAATTTGAAACCTTCACTTTCATTTTCTTCAAATTTCACTTTCTCTTTTTGATTGGCTCTCCTTCTTTTTTTTTTTCTTTATGTCACTCTTCTATTCTACACACACCTGTGTGAAGGGAAACCCCAGGACTGTTCCACCATCTGTTACTGCTCAGCACTACTGCAGTGTAGTGAACACACACACACACACACACACACACACACACACCTTGCAAATGTGGTATTGTTATAAATTCAGAAGCAAAAATACTGTTAGAAGTAACAACAGACATTGGTGACATCATTTGTCTCCTGCATAGGCTGTGTCATCACACACGCATGCACGACGTGCGCGCACACACACACACACACACACATCCACACACACAACCACACACACAGAGCTGCTCCCCACTGCCAACATTTCTTTTCTAACGAACACCCTTTTGTGTGTGTGTGTGTGTGTGTGTGTGTGTGTGTGTGTGTGGATGTGAGCAGAAACATAATTACAAAATCTAGCAGCAGACATGAACAACCAAATACACACATGCACACACACGTGCACACCAACACATGCACGGATAGGGTAGGATGGATCAATAGCTATTGATCTGCCACCTTTGGCTTGTCTTGGCAGCGCTTCATGTTAGACATAAAAATGTCCACACCCGCCAGATAGAGACATATGGCACAGACACAAACACACACACACACACACACACACACACACACCTATGAATTTTATTTTATTTCTATATTATGGGCGGTGCAAATCAAACACCATAAAATAGACATTTCATGCACAGTATAATAACTTGGATCAGTGAAGTTATAATAATTCACTACACACACACACACACACACACACAGATTCCTCCATTGCCTCACCTCTGTAGCACATAGTTAGCCACAGCAGCTCCAGCACCTGACCCCCAAACTCACACACGTCCAATCCCAGCATAGTGCCTCTCCGTTGGGCTGCACTCTGTGCGACAGCTGGCCAAAGAAGAACCAGAGAACCGGGGAACCTCCACAGGTAGCAACAAAGTAGCAGAGCAGCAGCGGATTATAGAGGAGAGCATCCACAAAAGTCTTATAATGGAAAGAAAGGGGTCAGGCGAGCATCTCCTCCCCAGAGGAATGTTTTTTTGTTTAAAAAAAAGGGAAGAGGAAAAGGGAAGAGGAAAAGGACTGGTGTGAGAGAGACGGAGAGGCAGGGAGGGTATCCTTGGGTGTGGGTGTGGATGAGATGGGGATGTGTGTGAGCTAGAGAGAGAGAGAGAGAGAGAAAGAGAGAGAGAGAGAGAGAGAGAGAGATAGGGATGGAGGGAGGGAGAAAGAGGGAGAAGCAGCAGACACCAGAAGCTTCCTGCACTTCTTTTTCTTCCTCCCTTTTGTAAAGTGACAAAAAAGGAAGAAATGTGAAGGCTATAATGCTAACTCACAGCTGCTTTTTATTTGCATGCAGCAGGGATGCTAGAAGCGAACAGTGGAAGGCAGACGCTGGTGTAGCCGGCAGAGCTGTCTGCAGCAGCATGTGTGTGTGTGTGTGTGTGTATGTGTGTGTGCGCTACACAGACGCTGGCTATCGATTCGCAGACGAGCAGTGAACCCCTCCCCTCCTCCATCCCCCTGCATCCCTCCCTTCCTCTCCTCCTCTGCCTCTGTCATCAGCCTAGAGACTGCAATGAGCTCATCCTTTACCCCCCCCCCCCCCCACACCCACCCTCCCGCCCTCTTTCTCTCTCTCTCCTCTTTGCCTCCCCTCCGCTCTTTCTCCACACCTCATTCCTTCTCACGCACCCTCCAACTCTGTCATTCTTTTATTTCCCTCTTTGTTTTTTCATCACTTTTATGCATTCTCATGTGGTGTACACCCCCTCCTCCACCTATTCATCACTTTGTCACGCCATCTCTCTCTCTCTCTCTCTGTCTCTATTTATCTTATTCCCCACCCCTTCTTCTTCATCTTCTTCTTTATCTCCCTCTCTGTCTTTTAGTGACCACACCCTGTCAGCAATATGCTTTAATCGTGACTCTCGCTCTCTGTCTTTTCTCCATCATCATTTTGCCTTTTTTCCATTTATCCCATCTTCTCTGTCTCTCCTCTCTTTTTTTCACTCTTTTCTCTTCTGATACCCCTGAAGCAATGAGAGAGGCTTGTAGTACTGTAGAATACAAAAGGGGTTGCTTCTCCCACTTGACTATCAGAGACACACACTCCCTTTCACATGTGTTTGCACACACACACACACACACACACACATCTTCCCTCATCTATCTGTCATTCAGAGGTTGTCCAGCTGTCATGTCAGTTATGGGAGACAACTTTCTTTCTCTGTTAAGCTCCGGCACCATGTTATTTTACATAACTATGAACACATGCAGAAATCAGGATATAGTTTAGTGAGAAATGTGCAGGACAGTATTTGACTTGAAGAACAATTTCAGACAAATTCTACAAAATACCTGTAAAACTGACTCAGATTTGTTTTCTACAATTAAATCCATGTTTAAAGTCAAGACACAGACAGGTTTTTATTAGTGTGGGATTGTGTGGTCAAAAAGAAAATAAAAAAGTAGCAGTGAGGGAAGGGAGAGTGTATCCTGATACAAACTCAATTTTGTGATTGTTTGTCTTTACTTTCTTGCCAGCAAAAACAGCGAGCTCATACTTGAACCAGAGCTAGACCAAATATATTTGGGTCAATATTGGTCTTTTTATCGAATATCAGATATCAGTCAGCAGTCTCACTGCTGATCATGTATCAGATTCCTTTTCTGTTAAAGTATTTATTTTAAAACTCTTTAGGAAACATCCTCAAGTAATTAACATGTACAATGAATAACAACGTGTAATTACTTTCATAAAACTGGCACATAATGTCATCTATTAATATCTTGGCCCCAAAAAATATTAACACTGATATTGTCTCTTGACTACAGATACTGTCTTGTCCTATTTTGGAATAAACTACAACATTCTTGTCTTCATTGACCCTGATTAATATTTGGCTTCATTTATTGAAGCATTTATTGAATGCATGGACAGGGACATGAAAACATACAGTTTAGTTCATTTTTACATATCCAGCATGTGTGCTTGAGAAATCCATTTACATTAACTAAACTAAACCAGCTGCCTACGATGGGCAGACCGTCTTAATTGACACATATTATGGATAATCTATAACATAAAACATACTAAACACGCAAATCTGAATCTACGCAAACATGTAATGTGAAGCCAAAATCAGGCTTCACAATGAATTAATATTTATATCATGTATCATTATATATATTATATTATAACATAGTGCTGTGAGGTGGTTCTCGTCATAAAAAATAAATAAATAAAAATAAAATAAAAACCTTCAAACCTCCCTGAACAAATCTATTACTTTAAAACGGTTAACGACTGTGAAAATGTATTTAACATCACTGCGTTGGCCCACCAATCACCCTGTCAGTGTCAGCAGTGAGTCCCCCCCCCCTGTCTGTCCTTAAGCAAGCAGAGCTATAAACCCATTATATTATTAGCGCTTTATGAAAATATAAATCAGAAGCAGCAGTGGTCCCCGGTGGGGTGAGTGGCATCTATAAAAATGGTGTGCTTGAACACAGCAGTCATGGACGGTGTCTGTCATAAAGAGTGCCTCAGTGCCAGGTTTTAACTATGCATAACCACATTTCTCCTCAAACTGGAAAAACCAGAAAAAAAAACTGCTCAGCGAGCTCCATCCAAGAAAAAACCTACTGAGCCATGAGCCATTATGTTCTTAGCATATGAAATAACAGCTAGTAAACTAAATTAAAAACCTATGACACTAGGTGATAAAATGAGGGCATCACCAAAATAATGAGCATTCCCAAACTGATATCACACGAACCTGCAAGCAGAATCTGCATTGATTTGACAAGTTATTTCATTAAGCTGTAGGTACATAAGCTCCAGTAATTGCTTTCTCTTTCTAACACGCACACACACACACACGCACGCACACACACTATGTAAGCTATACACTTGGGGTGAGCGTATGAGCAGTGTCTAAATGGTTTTCTGACAGCATATTGGGTGGGGAGCGTTTATATCTCTGCTAACCTGACTCATTTGGAGGCCGTTCATCCATAACTGCCTGATTTAGTCAGACTGAGAATGACTGAATAAACCAGACGTTCATTTTTATGAGGGAATGAATAATAATTTAATGTGGTAAAAGTAGTTTCCGGGCAACAAACGTATGAATAAACACAAAGGTGTTCGTCAAGCGATGACTGTATAAGTGGGGGGGGGGCGATGAATGAGTAATAGGCATGTTTTTGACAGGTGATAAGTGAATGTTATGTGAAAAGTATTTGTCTCTGTTAATCAAAGGGAGAAGAGGGGTTTCAGAGGGTAGTAAAAGCAATACAGGGATACATAAACATATGCATATTATCATCATAAGACTGCATACGCTGTAACTATAAGCGAGGTTCCCATACAAACGCTGGCTGATGCTTTTCTTGCCATAATCATAATTAAATAAGTCAATTACAAAACTCGACTACAGTAACAGTGTCTTTACAGGTCTAAGATCACATCACTCCAGCTCTCAGATCTTTACACTGGCTTCCTGTGTGTCTAATAATTGATTTTAATGATGTTGTAAGCAAAACATACTGTATAATTCATAGCTTCAACATACAACATACTACCAGTCATGATTCAAAAAAAATTGGGCAAAATTGGTCTTTGGTTTTCCCATTTCTAAATCTCTTCATATTTTATATTTTATTTTACCTTTTTTAGATGAAGGTATGAGACTCTTCTCAGACGTGCTGCAGCAGAGCTTCTGTAGGTCACATGACGGACGACTTATATCCCCAGATAGTTGACAGCAGGTCCGCCCCTCTCTGGCCTCAGGTCACACTTACACTTTGTCTTCTTTGCTGCAAAAACACAACGATTTTACAATTTATGCCAATAGTCTAGAAATCAGGTAAAATCCAGGCTAATATTTAGTTCACCGTCATTGATATATAATAGACTGGACAAATATCTCACACAATATTCAACAGCATGGCAAACTACAGCCTCTAAAGTGACCTTAGCGACTCACGATGAATCTTTAGGGCTTTTAGAGATTTTAAAAGAAGTCATCAGACAGGTCGTTCCAGAGTTGAGATGCCCTAAAAACAAAAGATTTGTTAAGTCTTTCATCGTTGCCATGGGTACAATCAGCACTGTTTGAGGACCTGTGTGCAGGTCGATAATGTGAGATTGACATGAGACTGGATCCAGGCCATGGAGTGCTTTAAAAGTTAAAAGTAGAATCTTAAAATTAGAGTAATACTTTCTCATTTCAGCTGTTCCTCATTCTTCCCCAAATTGTTGGTTAGTGGTCTCGAGGCAGTCTTCTGGAAGCCTGGGAGCTCATTTCTCATTTGTCCTTTTTGTTCTTGTGTCTTCGGGCTGTTTTGTTCGGCACAGATAACTTAGATAAGTGTGTGCTACCTTTGGGGAAGGATGTAAAGTATGACCAAGGCATCTGGCTTAGGGTTGACTAAATGAGGAGTGGTCTGTGTTAATGGTAATAGTAAATGGTTGGGGAGTTACTGGTAATCCATTCAGTTACATCATAACAGTAACCATGATGAAGGCACAGAGATATTATGCTGCGATATAGTTGGAAGATCTGACTCTGGGGACGGCCGTCCCTCGTCAGCAGCGGTATCAGAACACCCAAAAAAGTTCTTAATTGCATCTGCAAAAAAAAAAAAAAAATTTATATATATATATATTTTAATTATTTGTTTCATAAATTCATACATACTGAGAAGCTGTTATTAGTTGGGTATTAGCTTAATTTTGTGCATGTTATATTTAAAAATGGAACAGTTGATGGAAATTGGAGGAATTGTCTCGGCACAGTGAACTGTTTACATCTGACCCTTTACTGACATCTAGTGGAGACCAAGGGAAGAGAGATAGGGTGTGTGTGTGTTCACATATAGTCCTTTTTGTGTGTGCTATAGATGAATTTGGACCCATGAAGCACAAGTAATCTGATTAATTTGTAACTTTAATACTAAACTGCTTCTGCTGCAGCAAGGAATAGAGCATCTATTCCAGCAAGATGTCTAATTCTTCACATTGCAAATGATTTGGTGCATCTAATGATCCGTATTATCAATGCAACATATTATTTACTATTTCCACTGTGGGCTGCTACTGCTTGTAAGATTACATTTTATTTCCTCTGGTCATGCACTGTTGAAATTCTGTTAAGGAAGATGTTTTTGGTTACTCAGTTTTTTTCCACGTTTAATTTCGAGAATATTTTTAAAAAGGTCTTCAGATCAATTAGACACATACCACATCATGTAACAATAGATAACATTTTTATTAATTCACAAAAGGTTTATCCAGTGGTTATAAAATAGAGCATAGTCAATACTTTAAACACCTAGAAATGTACAACAAAACAAAGCCACACGGGAGACGAAAGGTGTAAAAGCAAAGTGCACAAAGAAAATAATTAACACTGATAACAGAGGAAATGTTAGATGTACTAAGAGACTAAATTAAATAATTATGAATCTGAATATTTGTGTTGCATCCTGACTGGGTAATGCAATGACAAACGGATTTAAACAGGGAAGGTTTACATTCATACAGAACTTCCTGTGGGAATTTTTTCAAGAGGAGGAGACGTTTGTCAGTAGTAAGTCAGAGTGCAAACATTTTCTGGTTCATACCCTCGAATACTAATCAGGTTTTACTGACAGTAGTATGAATAGAACTACCCTCAGTAAACCAGATCCGTCTCTAGCTAAAACTACCCCACACTGCATCTTGTGGCCATTGTGGTACAACAGCCAAACAATTCTCTACTTTCTTCGAAAACACGTTTGTGAAAACACTTTTCAGTTATGAGATATGCATGATCATGACCCCATACGCTTAAAACCAAAACAACTACTCAACATCATCAATAAATAACAGCATCCCTTCAGTGCAAAACTACACGCAAACAGAAAATACTAAATTGACAGACTAGACCTTTAAGTGGTGAAGTTGAACACTCCTCAAAGCGAACAACTTCTAATATCTCATTTAGTTCGATAAACGAGTCATGTTCTAATAACGCAATGCATAAAAAGCATCCACCTGAATTATTAAAAGTGTAATTAGAAAATATTAGAACCGATTATTAATAGATCACCTCATCACCAGCATTGTTACTTCATTATTGGGTACCAATATGTTGAGGAGGATAAACAGAACTGAGAACCAACAGAGAGACGTGTGTAAACAAAACAAAGCAGGTTTTTCTGCTAACAAAGATCAACTGAATCTTCTCACCTGGCTTCCCTCTTTTCTTTTGTTTGCTTCAGTTTTGACTTCATTGGACCAGGATCATAAAACATCTTAAATGAGATCCGAAAGCGCATGAGCACAGGAAAAAAATAAACAACAACAACAAAAAAACCATTTCCTTCTTTTCTGTTCATTATTAAGCAAAATGATGAAGGTGCGGAAGCCCCGTGCTACGCTATCATGTGATGTCTCAGCATGGCCGGCTGGCAAAAACGGTGATAACAATAACGAAAGTCTCAGACAAAACCAGAACTGAGAACCCTCAAAAGCAAATCGCTGACTTCAGGCTGCGTTTCAGACAGATTTAAAAGAGCAAAGGTTTGCATAAGGTTTCAGTTATTTTCTTCCAATCTTTACACCGAGAGAGAATTGATGTTTACATGAGGCTTTTTGGACCCTGGCTTGTAGGTGTGTTGGTGTTGTCATGGCGACCACTTTGGCATCAAAGAAATGACAATGATCTCTTGACCTTTGATGGTCTCCTTTTTGGGGCTGCATAGCTGGTGGTCAACAGCTTACGAGGCATCAGGTGAACATGTCATAGTTCATGTGTGTGTGTGTGCGTGTGTGTGTACTATGTCTGAGCCAGCTGAAGTTCCTCCAGTCCGTGTTTACCCAGGTGATATCTGGCCAAGTCTTTCCTGGTTACCAGTCCGACCACCTGCAGGAGGTCACAAACCCAAAAATTGTAATGTCAGAACAATCGTCAGCAAACCACGAAATGAAAAGAACACAGAAGACAAAAACAAGCTCGTACCCTGTTCTCATCATCCACTACCACCAGGTGTCTGAGTCCCAGCGCTCTGAACAGCTTAAACACACGAGGAAGAGATGTTTCCTGCAAACAAATCAAATTCATTCATTTACACAAAACTTTGACAAACAAGTCTGAGACAATCCAATAAATGTGTGTGTGTTACCTGTGGTACAGTGTAAGGCGTTGCGTTCATAAACTCGGTGAGGTCCATCATACACTCCCTCTCATCCTGGGAGACGTGGATGCTCTGGATTGGGGGGAAGCGGGGGTAGGCGTCCCTGAAGTCCTTCAGCTGGAGCTTCCTCTGGGTCAGCCGGGATCGGGCTAATTCCACAAACACCTGCCAGACGAGAGCAGGAGTTAATTAACAGTGATGTATCTATTTAACAATAATATATCTGATCATATTTTCTGCCTCTTTTCTGTATGAACACACACACACGTCAAGATTTTTCTCCCAACACTGATCTTACTTTGTGCTTGAGAAGAACGATGAGCTGAGAGCGAAGGATGAGGCCACAGAGCTTCGCTGGCTGAATGTGAGACAAGAACAAAAGGAGGATGTGATTACTGTTTGGTGGCAGGAGTTCATTTCCCAGAATTACGCAACCTCCAGACACTGGGTGGTGGTCATTGGTCACTCAACTGCGGACTCAATATGAGGTGGAAACGGGAAATAGCGGCTATTATAACTTCCTCAAACAAGCCCGCTTTGAAATTTTTACTGTTACAGCTAGTAGCTTTTAAAGAATAAATGCTGACAATGAAACCACATTTGCTGTCGATATTTTAGATTTACACCAGTAAATTTTCTGGAATTTTTTTCTGCCATTAAGCTGTATGGCAATAGAAATACATAACCTCATATGGTCAAGAAAAATCAGTATTTAAGTGTTTTACAAAAACACTTAAAAATAAAAATGCATCTGTAGAGCAACAATGAGCACATCTACATGTTAACCATGGGTGGATCCAAGCAAAAGATTTGAGTTGAAACTCCAGTGGTGGTACCTCATCACTAGCAGCAACCTGCACCACGACGGGGAAGCCGTTGTGATTGGTAGAGGTGTTGCTGAGGACATCCACGATGGTTCCCACCTTCTCTATCCTGTTCAAACAGGTGACTGGTGAACTCATCACCTCTCTAGACAGGAAATATTGGGGGGGGGGTAGAAAGTAAAAGAGTGATTACCGGTACATACAGTGAACAATTTGAATAAAATTTTAATTTTATCAACAAATCAAATGAGATCTCACCTGGCAGTCAGCCAGTGGGAGGTGGCGGGAGCCTCCCAGTGCAGGAAGGGGACACTCTGCAGCTTGATGTGGATGTCATACAGACCCTGAAATAGAAGGAGACATGTTACAGACAGCCGTGTCCCAATTCCATACAAAATACTAACTGCATACAGTATGTACCATATGCTAGTGTTTGCAGTTAGAATACAAAGGAAATCAAAATGTTTTAGCTGTAAGTAGCTGCTTCTTTTTCTTCCATCAGAAAATAGGACACAGAGGGACGCAGGAACAGTGTGTGTGCCTCTGCCTCTTTACTCACCTCTACAAAGTAGTCTCCGACTATCTTAGCAGTCATCAGGACGAGCATGATGGGAAGACCGTATGTGACATTTCCTGTGGCCTCCACCATGATGACAGTCAAACTGAGAGTCATCCTCACAATGCCACCTGTAGAAACCAGTGCACCACTATGCTTTCATATTGTTCTACATTCAACTGCATGCGTTATATGTTACATTATAACGCTATCAAATGTTTCACTGCATATTTAATATAACAGGTAAGAAGAAAGACAACTTCTGAGTACAGATTGGTCATAATAATAAAATGGTCATTCTTCTTTCTTAATATGGTGAGGATTAGGGGTTTGGGGCTACTCACCTAACTGAGCTGCAGCTCCAATCAAAGCATAATTCCCAGGGTCAGCCCACGTCTAGCAGATCACACACAAAAAAGCCAAACAGTAAAGTCAATATGTGTTTGGTTGAAGAGGAAAAATATGTTTTACTTTTAATATGTGTAGCAAGCAACTAACTTCACCGAGAATATAAATGCTAACATCACTTATGTATTTTAAATAGTGGAACTAATGTTGAAGACTAATGATGTAAAGATTTCCATTTTGTGTGCGTGCATATTGATTATGTTGAATTTGCTGTGAAAAGGGTGAATGCCTCTTAGTAGCTAAAGCAATGAATTTAGCTATATATAGCACATATCACATCCATACAAAGTAGCAAAGACGTTATGAAGAAGTTTAACCACATTGTGTTGCATGTTTGTGGTATTTTGTCATTGATGAATAATTTTCAGAAGCTGGTAGATTTCAATGGGCGAAAGGAGGATGGTTAGATGGGAAGTTGATGGAAAAACTATTATTTGCAGCATGTTTCTCTTCTTCTGTAAACCCATAACAAAAAAACAAATGGACACAAAGCAACATCAGAGACACACACACACAGACACACACCGAGCCAGTGGAAGTGATGGAGTCCAGCAGTATTCCACACAATCTGCCCCACGCTGCTCCTATCAGCAGAGATGGGATGAAGACTCCAGCAGACACCGCCAGGCCGTACGTCCAACAAGCCAGGAAGAAATAAGTCAGCGTGAACAAGCCCAGAGTCAGAGGATTGTAGGTTCCTTAGAGACAGACAGGAATGACTCAACTTTATTCATTACAATCATGTTTCCCTCTACATGGCCCTATATAAAAAAACAAAAAGAAAAAAAAATGTCAAGTGCACTTGTTTGTACACATTAATGTTGTAAACATATTGAACTTGTTCTCAGATTTACCTGGCTGGTTGTGGAAGAGACTACGGACACTTCTCTCAGGAGTGTTAAAGAAGGCTGTTGCCATGGAATTATACTCCCCATCTGCACAGAACAACTAGAGAGAAAATGATAAGAATGATGCAACAAGTCAAAGAGACCCCAACTGTGTTCTTGTGTCCTTGTTGAATCTTTCATGTGCCAACAAGTAGCAGAAATAGGATTCTAAAACCTGAAACACGAGGACCAAAAAGTAATGCCAGTATTGCATCACTCTGTTTCATGTTCCTCTATAATTTGATCTGTCAAACAAAGCTAAAAACAGAACAACCTCATATTAGCTCCTTTGGTACCTTATTGATCTGTAACTGTATAATCGTGGTAAAAAGTTTGATCTGAATCTGCACGTCAGTCTAATCGGATCAATCAAAGTATTTCACAATATTTTTTCATAATCACCTCTGAACCAAGAAAAAAAGCAAATGTTTTCAGACTGCTGACAAAAGGTGACATGTGTTGGCAGTGCTTGTTTACCTGCAGTGGGTACTCCTCACTGTGCTCTGGCCCCAGAGGCTGACAGTCATTGGAGAAGTAGATCATGGTGAATGACACTGCCGCTGTCACTGCAGCAACCAACATGGCCTCCATTACTTGCAAACAAGGGCGATGGACGTATCTGATACCAGACACAGACACACACACACACACACACACATAAACCAGTTAGTTTAACGTTTTTTTAAATTCAGGGTTAGGGTTATTTTTTGGAGGCAGGACCGCTCAGGCAGACAATACATGTAATGAACTGTATGTATTCACATTAATGCCATTCACAGATCTAAGAAGCTTGTTATACAAACAAATCCATCTTTAACAATATGTGGGTCACTACTGTATATACACCTCATCATGTCATTGTTCCTAAATCTTTAGGTTTTATTACTGTCGGATCTATGTCTCCATAATTATACCATAAAAAAAGCACACACACTTGTGAAGAATACTTAGATATGCATTTTCATGAATCAAACAGTGTGTGGAAAATCTTTTTTTTTTCATATTTAAGTGCAACAAATAGTTTATTTCTAATGCATATCTCCCTAATTCATCATATAGAATACAATTTGCAGTGTGGTTATCTACCTAACAAGACACACACACACACAACAGGTAATTTTAAACATAGGTTCAAAGGTTGCTTAAAACCAAACTTAAATTCAGAACATTTTTATTTTACTAGAATTTATAATTTAAAAATAATAATTACCAATTCTCACAACATCTAATGCTGTTATTTTAATTCTCAATATGAGTCAGATTGTAATTGACATTAAAAGCATTTGCAGACATTTGAACTATAAAGAATTTTTTTACTGTTCTTTTACATTCTCATCATGATGTATGCATGCATGCATGCATGTTAAAATATGTAGGAACACAGGTGTCTTAGCAGAAGTCTCCTCCCATATCAGTAAAGCTCCCAGTGATCATACCTGTTCTTACACTGTGACTATATTTAAACATGTCATTCACAAGGTTCTCCATGTCCTTGCGCTGTGATTCTTACAAGTTGCTTTAAGAGTGCACTTGAATATTTCCTGGTCTTACATCCCACCCTGTTTTTGACACGCAGTAGCAAAGCTGTCATGCTATTATGTGTTAGTTTTTGTTGTCACACTAAACATACAAAGCAATTCTTCATGAATGTCACTTGACGATTTGTTGAATTTTTGGGCCAAGTTGATGACAAATTGCTTTCCACCTGTAGGCACCTGTGTGTTCCCTTTTAAAAACCTTACCTGATCCTGAAGATGGTCAGCCAGTAGTTGAGGATGTTGAACAGAGCTCCGAGGAGTCCACCTGCAGAGGAGAGTAATGATTATGAAACACAGAAGATGGTGTTGGCTGTTGTGGAAAAGGTCAGTTTCCCCTTAACTATACAACTATCAGTAAACGGAATCAAATATATTGTTCTTGAAATTATTTTTCATGGCCTCCAAGAAGTGTTTACCTATAGCTCCCATAGCGATGAACAAGGGAATCTCATAGAGGTAATAGGTCACACTCTGAGAAAGGGCAGAATTACAGGTCATGTTTTACATTCACTGATAAATGACAAAGCTGGACAAACACACTATGTACAACATATACAGTATAATGCATTCAAGTGTGTATAAAGTTTCTTACATCACTCTCAAAGCGTCCGAAGTTGATAAGACCTGGACTGGAAAGTTCACCTGGCTTGTTGTGATAGATACTCAAGAAGAAGTTCAGGGTGAAAGTTGAGATCATGGAAGCAAAGAACTGGAGATGGGAAAGAAAAAGGAAGAAAAGGATGATGTGAAAGTCAAAGGGAGGAAGGGGGACAGGAAAAAGTATTAATATTTGCTCTATTCTACCATCCTCCTTACACTTTAATCTTCAATTTTTAATCCAATATCATCGATCACAGTTTTTATAATGAGGCTAAATATAGAGACGTATGACTTACTATCCTCCAAGTCAACATCTGGTTCCAGAAAGAAGCCCCTTCCTCTAGAGAGAACAGAACGCCGCCTGTTGAGCAAAGAAACAAAAATCACAGTCAGAAAACAATCAACAAAAGGCTGTGCCGAGTCATTGCTGTGCAGTAAAAGCCAAAAATGGGTTCACATGAGTTTAAACTGCGGCCAAATCTTTTCACATGATGGCAACAGATTACAGATTGAGTCGCGGTTTGTGAAGCGTTTCCACGCCACTGGTGATAATGTTGGAAAAAAGCCTCCATATGTACAAGGCAGGATTTTCGTTACACACAAAAAAAAAAAAAAAAAAAAGTGGATTCAGTTCGGTCAGTTCAGTTATTTTTCTTGACCAGTACAAAATTAACTAATGAAGTCAAGTAATGCGTAATTGTATTACTGTCATTGTCAATCATCATATCATCGTATACAGCCTGTACTTGTTCACCAGTCAGGTGTTGATGGGAAATGTTCCTACTCGTTTGGAAACAAGTGCTTCTAGGTTATACTAGGTACTTTTGGCTTTATAGCAGAATGACTGCCCACAATATTTAGGCAGATTAGTAACAAAGCACCACGTTTATACTCTTCTTTAGTAAGGTTGCAGTTTTTACCGACTGGTGCTCCAAAAGCAGCCGAAACTCCGGCAGCAGCTCCAGCAGAAACAAAGTCTCTTTTTTCTGTGTCTCTCCGGAAGTATTCAAAGATCTACAAACACAAACACACACACAGATATTGTTATAAGTCCTTCTTAGTCGCACGCACACTCTAATCACAGACATTTTTAAAAATCATATGAATAACACACAATCATGCTTGACTAATGAATTTAATTGTGTAAAGCATTTTTGTGTGTAACAAAGTCACTGCACAAATTTCACACTGTATAAGAACTTACACACACTGACCTTGAAGTCTCTCTTTAAAGAGGTGCTCCTGCCCTGGGAGACACCTGCAGCTACAACTGCACCAGAGTGAATCATGGGACCTTCCTAAAGGAATTGTGGGTAAACAAGAGGATAAGTATGACAAAGGATTTTTCATGCATGTTTTCACTGATAAAAGTTTTAAGAGTTTAGAATAGCCACCTTTCCAACAGCAAGACCGCCAACTACTGAACAGATAACACCGAACACCTTTACCAGCAGTGTCTGAGGGAGACAAACACACAAACTGTAAAGATAAAAAGTTCCTTCCTGCTCAAAAACAGAAGTTCAAGTTATTCTATCGATGCATGTCTGTACCTTGAGTCGCACCACCCGGGGAACCTTGACTCCGTTCAGGTAACATTTTATCTGAGGGATACCACTTCCTGCTGCGATGGGCTATATGAGGGGGAGGAGGAGGAGATCAAGGTTTAAAAGAGGGTGAGGCTAAAGTGTGTGAGGAACTGAGAAGGAGAGTTACATCAGAGAAAAGAGTAATATTTTAAAATTTGACTGGACATGATAAGAGGACAGACAGGTTGCAGCTGTTTGTTGTGGCCCGTTTTTCCATCATTCAGTGATTATCAGACGAAATGGCATTAAACGCTGACACAGCATATTGTGTAGGAGGAGGGTTAGGCAGGGAGGAAACAGAACCTCAGTAATGATTGATTAATGATTAATTAATCACCAATTAATTTGCTAATTAGAGTAGCAGGAACAGAGAAGCACACTCATCTTTAAAACTTTTCTGAATTATGCACTGTTCCTCGAGCTTTGGGTTTTATGTATGCTGGATTCATTTCTCCATAGTCATACCATAAAAAAGAAGAACACTTAGATACGCATATTGGCAGATATTTTCTGCCATGTCATACATTTTCAAGAATCAAACAGTGTGTGGGAAATCGTTTACAAAATCCACTCTTTCACACTCATGGAACAAATCAACATAAAATAAAGATAAAAACTGTATTTCCAAATGACGAATCATAGTTTACTAAAAGGTCACATGAATTCCTCTTTTCAGTCTTACCTCAAAAAAGGCAACTGTGATGGCCCCCACCATGACAAAGACAGAGTTCAGGACAGCCCAGAGGATGAGGGAGATAGACAGGCCGCCCACCTCTGTGAATTTCTCTATGTCTGTGAGGGGGGGGTCAAAGGTCAAGGAAAGGTCTGGTGGTCCTGAGAGAACGGTTATAGTTATGACTGGGAGGATGCAGTTAATAAAAAGGTACCAGTTAAAGATTTATAATTTATTCTAGTCTTAAAATGATAGAATATCGGCCAAATATGACATCTGTATACAAATGAGGATAAATAAAGCAAACAAAGCAAACTCAATCAGTGCGCTGCCTCTCCTTGCTCTCCCTGTGCCATGAAGGTTTGTATCTTGTACAAAATGTCAGGATACTCTCTTTGACCACTTTGTATTTGAGCCCAGCCAGCTCCTCCACCACAATGTCTATCATGCAGGCGATGAGGCCCGTCAGAAAGCCAATCAGACCGCAGACCACCCAGCGACTGATCTCCAGACAGCGGAAACCCTAAAGACACACGACAGGACGGAGACGAGAGAAACAGAAGGAAAACACATGAATGTATACATGGTAACACATTAAGGCAGGGTGTCAAGCACCATGTTCAGGTCCCACTCACCATGTAACTCATCTTCCTCTCCTCCTCCAGAAACAGCTGGTTCTCAATGTTATCATAGTCGAGACTCTGGAATAAAAGAAACGGGGAGATGAAATAAATCAGTGACATAAAGATGAAGGCAGGTCTGAGGTAACTTCACAGATAACCATTCTTCTTGATAAACACAACTACAGTACTGGCATGTCAAAGCCAACCGTACGTACATATGCTCTATGCAGCGGCTTCATAGAAAACCCAAAATATGTTAATACAAAGCTGGTTTTATCAGCTATTTAGTCTGTTTAAGAAGATTATTGCTCCAACACGTTGGGTGTTACTGACTCATTTCACTCTTTTGGTCTTTTTTTTGGTGCTGCCGTTATATTTCTGTTGGAAATGTTCACAATTCTACACATAAGAGGCTTTCTTTAAAAACAAAACTATGTCGTTAAATGCAATCCACAAATTTATGAATGAAATTTCCAGGATTCTGTTTGTCGAGGGGGGGCCGTTTTACCTCATATTTAAGTGACAGCAGTTTCTCATTATGAGGGATCTCTTTAGGTCGTCCCCTAAGAGAGTCCTGCAGGGAAAAACACAGAGACAACAGAGTGAATTATGTGAGGGACTGCGAGGAGTTATGAACTACGTTACAGACATCAAGGGAATCAAACATTTTATATCGGACAGCAGTGATTCACAAGCATCTGGGAAAAAAAAGAGAGACAGAGAACCATCTTCACTCCAGGCTGCAGCATTGTAGGGTTTTTGAATGTTTTTCATGAAGAAAGTCACTTAAAAAGAAAAAGAGGACAGTTTTGACTAACTTGCATACTGGAGCATTAATAATGAAGTCAATGAAAGATGCACCAATGTTTCCTCCAAAACAGTTTGTATAAAAACAGAATTTAGAACTATTAAGGTCAAAACTTGGCTAAAAAAAGGAATAATTCTTGAAGGTATTTTGGCGATTTTCAGATTGCTGAAGGAAACACTGTTGCAAATGAGTGCAAGTCCAGACATACATGCACACAAGCCGGCCACGGGCCATTCAAAAGCACTAGGCTACATTTCACGGTCACATGCAATGTTAGGCGGGCCTGTGTCACACAGCTACGGCCCGTATGTACAGGCCTACGATCAGCAGCAACAGAGTAATGTAACTGGCATTCACATAGACATAACATCAAGAAAAATCACATGCAGCGCTTCACATTCGCTTCAGCCAGTGAAAACAGAACTGGATTTAATGGAGTTTTTTCGTCACAGAGGAAAACAGATTTAACGTCCTATCAAACTAAGTGATGGTTAAATAGCCTCAAGCATCACTCATGTGGCCCTGTGCTCCAAGCATAAGAGCATCGCCTCTTTTGCCTCTTTTCATGGTTCAAAGAGTGCATCTGAAATGACTTTTATGATTCATTTGGCATTTCTGGAAGTTTTTTTTCCATTGTCTGGCTGAATATACTGTGACTGTGCGAAGAGCTATACCAGTAAACCTTGTTAAACTGGACTCTGGTATGAGAAAATTCAAACATACACTTGTTTAGGCTTCAGTGGTATTTAAACCTATTGCATACGTTTCCTTTTTCACTAAGCTGATAATTTCAATATTTAAAATCCTGCATCGTTTACATCCATATTTACTTGCCGTCAGTCTTGCTTTTTACGGTGCATTATTGCCACAAACTGAATCACACGTCAGCTGTAAACACCCCCCCCCCCCCCCACCACCATACCGCTTAATATTTTCAAGTGTAATTTCAAGACTTTGGTAGATCATATTGATTCGTATTGATTTGGTTGTGGGTGGATAGGGGTTTATTATCAAACTACATTTCAGCAGCCTATAAGCGCATAAGGCTTTTTTTTAATGGAGTGATGGCTTGAATGATAGGAGTGACAGACACAGAAAGAGACAGAATGAAATGACATTTCGAGACACTTGGACTTTACCTCATCTGACGTTATCTCCTCCTCCAAATCCACCGTGCTGAGTCTGCCTATCTGAAATATACTGCCTCCTTCAGACAGCTACAGACATCACAGACAGCAACATAAATGTGTATATATACCGCTGCGTGGAGCTATTTACAGGCTGCTGTGTTATCATCATCACATATTTTGGTATCTCGCTCAATCTTCCGATTGAAGCAAAAATACATGTTTAAAAATTGAGTTAAAATTAAGAACTCCGACTGACAGGACAGAGTTCAAAACTATTTTTTTAAGCAAAAACAATGGAGCTATGTATTAACATTATCAAGAGAAGTACAATTAGTTAAGTTCCACCTTTGGTCCTGATGGTGCAGGAAGTAACTACTATAGTGACTAAATCCTGGTGACTATTAGAGGAAAAAGGAAGCTGGTTTTTCCATTGCGTTTCAAAGAATAGCAGGTCTAATTGCTCATAACATTATAAAAGTTGAGTGTGTTTACTTTTATTGCCATTATAAGTCCTCTAACATACTGACAGCAACCTTGCACAGAATTGAACATATATTCATAGCTGCCAGATATCACCTGTAAACCTATGTAACCTGATCTGATTACTTTACAGCGACATGAACTTACATTATGATCATTGCCATAATCACCCAGTCATAAGTTATGACAAAGATCAGGTTGAGTAGTTTATAATGATAAATGTGCCCTTATTGTCACCATCAGACTGTATTTTCCTGTTACAAACGTGCTTTTGAGTGATCCCAATAACAAGCTATGATATATCCTGTTTTATCTGATTATTTTCCCCCTATATAACTGGCTCTAATTACGTGCATCATGCAAGTCGTTAAATTAACACTAATTAAATTACTTTTCATCCCGTAGCAACGCTTGCTGTTGCATGTGCAGTTGCAATCAAGCCATAACACACGAAAAACACCCAAAAATAAATTAACGCTGCGTAGACGTTGATACAATGAAGTTCATAACAAGCACTCAGCACGACTCATGCAGCGTTTTAAAAACATGACTCAACTTAAACCTTATGGTGGTTAATAAAACATGGCAGCATCTACTTATATTTTGCTATATGAGTTTGGCTTGCTAGCATACCTGTCTGGAGTGTCTGGACTGCTCGGAGCCGTTGAGCAGCGGTGTCCCTTCCCCGGTAGCACCGGACTCGTCGGCTCGGCTGGACCACGACACTTTCTTCGTGATGTTGGCCATGGTCGCCACTCTGTCCGTCGCCAAATTATTTCATTAGTTGCAACTGTTGCTAGCTAACTGTTATTGACCCTTCATCTCCCTATGATCATTCATGTAACTCGTGACGCTTTGTAAGGCTCGCGTGCGGGGCCAAAAATACTCGCTTGGCGCGTTGGATTCTGGGATTTGAAGTTTTATATGTTTATAGGGCGTAAAGTGAAACATGAGGGTTTGTGATTACATATTGTTATTAATAGCACACATTTTGAAGTAAACAAGTAAATTGACACAATGTTTGAAAAATATTTAAGCCTTTATTAATGATTCATTATAATTTATATTCATTTAGGGACTGCAAAGGGGACAAGTCCATTTCAGTTTTATTCTGAATCACCTATCTAGTATCTGAAAACTGCAACCAAAATTATGTTTGGCATTAAAGCATATTAAGGTAAATAAGTGAAGATATTATCATCACAGTTACAGTGCAAGCAAACTTAAGATATTTCTAACCAATGGTTATCATTATTAGTTTATAGTCCTTTGTGATGATGACCTATTTGGTGAATCAAAATGAGCTTCCAAAGATATTTTGGATGTTGAAATATTCCACCTGTTCAAACATGTACATACGCCAGTGTGCGTACTACATTCAAGGACTCAGATTATGAGGGGGAAAAAGTTATTAATTGGCCTCCTAATGGGCAGGCAAGTAAGATTCCTTGTAGAAATCATGTTTAACAATGAAACTCTTCACTTGGATCCTCTTCTGTAATTTTACTCATACACAGTGCTCTAAACATTCACATGCCACCTGCTGTACCTCCCCATGTACTTCCTTTATGTCTTCCATGCTGAGCACCACCCCTCTGGGTACACCTCTCCCGTCTGCCACCCCTTCCACCTCTGAAGGGCTCAGCACTCTGTTCCATACCCTGAACCCTGCCACTTGCCCAGCAAAACCCTCCGCAGGTTCAAACCCCCCACCAACAGTGTCCTGCTCCTGCCCCAGCACCACTGATCCACCTCCAGGAATCTCCCAGCCCTTCCTGAAGTTAGAGCCCGAGGAGGCGAGGCGCCGGTCATTGTAGTGCCAGAAACGACCCTGGATGGAGGACCAGAGGACACAGAGGTGGTGCCAGCGAGCGTCAAGGAGTAACGACACAGGGAGACGGCGATAGACAGGGTCGCCAATGACAAAGTCGAGAGAAGGTGAGGAGACATAAGAAGAATGTGTAAATGGAGAAGAGGAATAAGAATGGTGGGAAGATGAGGAAGAAGCAGGAAAGAATGCAGATGAGACAGAGGAGTTGCGTCCATACAGAACTAACTGGTTGTCATTGTCATGCGTGGCATAGGAAAAAATAGTGCCGACATGTGAGGTGTCCACACGAAGCCACAAACACACAGAAAGTTCAGGAAGGTCAGGAAGACTAAAGGAAAAAGTGACATAGTTTTCAACTGAGGCTGAGGGGAAGAGCAGCATGGAGTCCACGTTACAGACTGCAAACAAAGAGAGAGAGAATATATTCACTTTGATTACAAAAATGCCAAAGGTTAGCTGGTTGCAGCTTCTCATAAGAGGTGATTTAATGTCTTTCTTTGTCAACATGATAGTAAACTTATTGTCTGTGAGTTTTGGACCATGCTACTTTAAAATAAATCAGACTGCACACTCCTGCTTTCAGGTAAGTCATTCAAACCGTATATACAGCTGTGAATGATGAAGTTATAAATGTATTCAGTGTCAATATCAAACCTACCAAACCACTGGAACAACACTATGTCAGCCCCTAAATACACATAACAGCTCTACAGATGCTATTCAGCATGATTGGAGAAAAGGGAAATGGATATTTCAGATGGGGGCAGAACTCAACATTCAACTCCCAGAAGACTGATCCTCACTGTACCTCTCAACGCCTCTTTCACTGTCTCCCTCTGTCTGTCCTAAAGTATAAGTGAATGCATGTTATGTCATGTCAGCTGTAAAATGTGGCTTGCAAAAAGACATGAAAAAGAGCGTTTGTATGCAATATAACCCACAGATCTTGTGTATGTAGAACATCCTGTGGGTTAAACTGTAACCCTGCTGCAGTTTCGTTTTGACATTGTCTATCCTGTGAAAAACATTGTCACAGGTTGAAAAGTGTTTTCTCTTTCTTTAGGCTCGCTTTTTGCACATTTTCACAATACATAGAAAAAAAAATACCCTAATTGTTTCTGCAGCTGCATGGAATTTTAATCCAAATTAAAGATTTCTTTCAAGAATGTTGCCGACGTGTTTAAACATTACTTCCAGATTCAGTTTTCAGAATCTATGCATGTTAGAAATATTGGTCAGAGTTGCAGACTTTTACTTACTGGTTGCATCCTTCTTGGGAACTGGCTGCGCTGGGATCTTTTGCCTCAAAGGAAGCTGGAGGAAGTTATAAATTACTGAAGACTTCACTTTTGTGTTGCTTTCTTCGTCTTCTCCTCCATCCTGCCTGTTCATTTGGGGTTGATAAGACTCAGACTGAGGCCGAAGGAGGATATCTGAAGCTTGGGGCTGTAGAGCCTCTGGTCTGGTCCTGCTCTGTCTCTCTTTGGTAGGTTCAGGATGGGATAGAGACCGGGGCCAAGGGTGGTGATTGGGGTTGTGTAACTGGGGGTCTCTCTGAGGATGTAATCGAGGCTGGGATGGTTGCTGGACCTGGGCATGATGAAAAGGCACAGCCAGACGAGACTGGAGCTGCTCCTGCAGGACCGGGTATGGCCGTGTCTGGGCCTGCACCTGGATGTGTGACTCAGGCCTGTAAGCATGAGGTTCAGACTGTGGCAGGTAGTCAGTGGACTGGGAATAAGAGTTTGGATACTTGATTTGTGCCTGTGGATGAGATTCTGGCTGATGTCTTTGCTTCTGAGTCTTTGAATGTTTAGGCTGGTTTGGTTTTGACTGGTATGGATTCTGCTGAGGAGGGTTTCTGTTTTGAGTCATGGCCTGGGAATGACTATCAGTTTGGGGATAGCTGGTACCTTTTGGTCTGTGTAGGGTATGTCCATCCAGAATCTTTCTAGGTCTCCCTCCTCTGTGTGTCTGCCTTCTCCTCGGTGGTTCGTATTCCTGAGGTGTGATGTTGGAGTTTATGGGTTCTCCCAACTTCCCTGACCCATGGACGTCACCCCCTTCATTTCCTTGAAGGATCTCGCCGAGTCGCCCCTCCATGCGAGTCACACGCAGCTCTTGGCTTTTCAGGGATTCATGCAACCCTTTCAGCCCAACTAGGAGCTCGTCTCGCTGAACTTGAAGGGCAACCAGCTTTTCCTCTTGGCTCTGAAGCTCCAGGGTGAAGTTGGAGAAGTCTTGACCAATATCAGGCTTCCTTTTCTGGGAGTGGCGGCGGTTCTCTCTCAGGTTCTTCTCTATCAAAGCCAGGCGACCCTCCATCCGCTTACTCTTCTTCTCAAGTTTTCTACTCGACTCTCTAGGATGATAATAATCATTAGAAACATTAGACCGTACAGCTATTTTCTATAGTCTGGCAAAATGTGGTTATATGTTAACTTGACCAAGACCTAAAGGATTCAATTCTTATCATTATCTGAGCTGGACTACAGTTCACTTGACTTACCTCTAACCTCAAATTGCCTTCTCTCCTATCCACTCCTCTGCTCTCTGCTTTCACTTGCAAAATACAATCAGTACACAGACATTTGTCTAAGATATATCACACATATTGAGACCTTCATTGACCAATCTCTAACCTGAGACCTTCTATCTCCTGCGTTGTGCTCTGCTTGAGGTGTTCGAGGTCCTGTGACAAGTGGTGGTAATGGTCATTCAGAGCCTGAACACGGCTCTCCAGCCCCCCCGAGGAGTTTCTGTTCTGGTTCAGGGCCAACATATCCAAGCGGGCCTGGGTCAAAACCTGGAACTGTCGGAACTAACAGAGAAGAAATTCCTTGAACAGTCATCATTGTTGCAAGAGTTATTGCATCTTTTCAGCTATCTGCAGTATTTTTACAAAACGACTAATACCATATGAGCAAACAGTTTGGTAGTTTCAAATCGATGGGTAAATTCAATGCAGTTTAAAAAAAAGGCCTCTAGTTCATGAGGTAAGATAATCAACATGATAAACATTATACCTGCTAAACATCAGCATGTTGACGGTAGCATCTCTAAGAGTATAAGCCCAATAGACTTTTCGGTTTTGGCACGTTAATAGTTGAGTAGACAGAGTAGAAAGGTTGCAACCTATCTGCAGGTTTGGATTAATTATAAAAGTGGAATACACCTCAATTTAGATCTCTGTAATTAATATTATGTTAACATAATATGAAAACATACTGCAATTCATCTAAAAACATAAAACCCCAAAACATTTTTTTCCAAGGGGGATCAGATAGCCACAATCATAGCCTACTGTAATATTTTGCATCATTTAAAAGTTCAATATAATAATAGAATTTATTAAAAAAAATGTCCATTATTGTAGCAAAAGTTAGCTATTGTTAACATACACACACAGTTTAATTCGAGTTTACCTGTTCATTGAGCTGTCTCAGTTTCTGGGATAAAGGAGGAACTCCCTGCACCTTCATGGGCTGCATTTGCATCAGAAGCATGTGGACCATGATCAGCAGCCTCTGGCCAGATCTGTGGCTGCCCATAGTGAACTAGAGCTTGGATAGATGCGGCTGAGAAACTGGGTTCCTGTCTGGAAGTGTGGAGACAAAGCAACAAATAGACAAGAAAAAAAACAACACACATAGCTAAAAAGGGCTGGTCAGGATACACACAGTATGCAGACACAATAAACACACGCACACAATACGCAAAGGCTTTCACACAGGCTGGAACACACTTTCCATTTTCCACAACATCATTGGGGAGCTGAGAGGCAATGCAGATGGATTTAACAGGTACTCAGCTCTCCTGCAAAGAAAGCAAAATCCTTAAAAACAATCTACCAACCAACTACCAGTGTTTATTATATATAGAATAATGGAGGCATATCATACTATACAATATTTCACTGAAGTTTAAGTGCTGAGAATCTGAGAGTCGCCTTTTTCATTTTCATTTTTCTTTGATACATTTTTGATAGGCAATGTAATCCAAATTTAAAAAAAAAACATTTTCATCAATTAATATAAATGCTTGTATACCTGTGTATATTGGTGTGTGTGTGTGTGTGTGTCTGTAGTGAAGCAGTAAATCTCACGGTGCGTGGGCCGAGGAAGAAGCAGTCTGTTCTTTCTTCTTCCCCCTGACTCAACTAGCAGAGGATTTAACCCCTTCCTTCCTCTTCTGCTTTTTTCTTTAAATTGCTCAATCCAGGAATCACACTGTTGATGTTATGGCTCATGACCAGGTTACAACATCATGGCTTCATAAACTGGACTTTACAGACTCACTGTTGACTTCAACAATCGGACCAATGTCATTTAAAGACAATTTAGCCACATTTGAATCTGTCAATATGTAAAAAAAATCTGTGACAATTTTCATTCCACATTATGAATTTCACACCATAAATTTAAATTACATTTCACCCATTTCACAAAGCGCAGCCTTTAGTTTCACTTTCAGTATGACTGTTGGACATGTAGGTTGGCCTCTCAGTTTCCGCGTGTCAGCCTGGAAAACCCTGGTCTGCATGCTGTCCACTGGCAAGGTGGATATGACTGCTTATAAACAAATGTCTTCATATGCAACCAGTTTTTATCCGTAGCATGTAAAGAAGGAAGCTTAATTGTAGTCACCTTCCATTGGAATTTCGTCAGACTTTGATATTGTTTCATTTGTCTTTTTTTTTTTTAGTGGGAAGCGTTTTTGTGACTTTAGTAATATTTCATCTTTTTTGTGGTAAACGAGTCTACTGCTGCAGACATGGATGAAAGGACTCCTCTGCTGAACAGACGATCAACACCATCTGAATCCCAGGTTAGAAACATCTAACTTATTTTAAAGTACTATCCTCTAAATTCGATGTCTTAAAATTACATAATCAGCTCATCAAGTGTGTGTGTTTGATTTTAGATGAACAATAGAGAATGAATTCTCCTTCACATGTTCATCTAACTCATCCTCCTGAATTATTTTCATTCTTGTTCATTACAACATTGAAATTGAAATTAAATGGAAAAGCAACATTTAGACGTGATGTTAGTTTAGTCTGAGAACAATCTACCAGATGCCAGATTCATTTCTGAGATTAACACTAATATGTATATTATAGTGCTATATTAGCACAGAATCGCTATGATTTATGCAGTTCGTTATCAGTGTTTTAATTTATCCACATCGCTCTATCCCAGATCAATAACTCCAAACTGTTTCTGGCTGTCTTCGCGGCCGTCCTGGGGAACTTCAGTTTCGGTTACTCCCTTGTCTATCCATCCCCTGTCCTGCCAAAGTTAAAAAGCCCCGATGCTGACCCTCGGCTCAGGATGGACACAGAGCAGGCAGCCTGGTTTGGCTCGATCTACACACTGGGCGCAGCAGCTGGCGGGCTGGGGGCCATGCTGCTCAACGACATGATTGGACGGAAGCTGAGCATCATGATGTCAGCAGTGCCTTCAACTATTGGGTACGTCTCAGTTATTTTATTATATAGACAACAGTAGCTTATATTATCTATTCTGTTAAAGAGCACAATAGAACCATATGATCTAAAAAAATATATTGTTTTGTTTGAGCTATTAAAAGTCAATTCTCTGACATGATTTCATTTAAAAAAAATCTTTTTAAATAATCACGTTTTCATGATTCAGGAAAACCCAGAGGAACAACTGCATAGGCTAAATAAAATAATATTGCCAAAGGCGACATTAAATAATACTGTACATTCTCTGTTCTGAATAAACTTGAATCCAATGGTGTCATCATGTATTTAAAAGTGCACACACAGCAGTAAAAACATAATATCATCAGGGTCATGATGATTGTATATCTGTATTGTGTGAGTCTGAAAGTAGAGTTTTTGGTTTTTTTAAAATCTTTTTTAAATTCACGTCTGTATGTGTGTGTCTCAGCTACATGCTGCTGGGAGGGGCCGTGAACTTGTGGATGCTCCATGTGGGCCGTTTCCTTACAGGTGTTGCCGGGGGGATGACAGCAGCATCCATTCCCGTAGGTTACCATCATTACAGAAGCTTTTCCTTTTTTTTTTTCTTGCAAGTTTCCACATTTGTTTTGTCCCAACTCCTCCCTCCCAATAACTCTAATAAAACCCCTGTTTTCAATCAATGATAGACATGAACTTTACTCCTTTTCTGTCACTGCGCTTGTGATAACATTAATAATGTAAACAGTTGTGGCTGAACGTGTGTCTGTTATGTGTCGTCTGTCAAAGGTTTACATATCAGAGATCTCCCACAAATCAGTGAGAGGAGCTCTGGGGTCCTGCCCTCAGATCACTGCTGTGTTTGGAGCCCTGGCGCTCTACGCTCTGGGTAGGAACAAACCAACACTGATACATAAATACTAATTCACATCATATTTATATAGACTCAGCTGGATTATTTAAGGGCCCAAACTGATGCAGAAACACTTAAGCACCATCTAACGCACGGTGGTCATGCATCTTGCATTTCTGGGCTTATTGTACTATAGACAATATTGAGTCATGTTGTGAGTATAGATCTCAATGTTGTTGCTGCATTCTTTTTCCTGCTATCATAATCTCAACATTATGTATAATGCACAGGTCTGGTGGTACCGTGGCGGTGGCTTGCAGTAGCGGGGGAAGTGCCGGCAGTGATAATGGTTGTGCTACTTGTGTTCATGCCCTGCTCCCCCAGGAGGCTCCTCTCTCTGGGCAGAGAGCAGCAGGCTGAGAAGGCCCTCCGCTGGCTGAGGGGGAATCACTACGACACACACATCGAGCTCAGTGCAATAAAGGTAAAGTGGCAGCAATTGCTATAATGTGTTTTACACAACTTAAGGGGACATTCAACTAACCAGTGGAAACACACTGGTATGAGTTAACAGCTTGAGATAGAGAAAGTTTAAAGCCTCTGACATCATCTTTTGCACTCATGTAGACTTCAGTGAATGCAAAATAAATAAATAAATAAATGCAGTGGTAGTACTCACATGGGTTTTTGTGTTTATTCGTGTATCTCCTAATGCAGCACAGCATCAGCACCCAGAGTAAAGTGACATTGTCCCAGCTGGCTACACCTGTCTACTACCGGCCAATCATCATCTCAGTAGTGATGCGTTTCCTGCAGCAAATGACCGGCATCACTCCCATTCTGGTTTACCTGGAGCCCATCTTTTCCCAGAGCAAAGTCTCGCTGGAGCCCAGGTAGCAGATCCATTCATTATCTATTTCTAAATTATCTAAATTAACGCTTGACTTTATATTACTGTAAATGAATGATCTATCCACCAGCTAGGTCACAAGCACTGTGCAAATCATATATCTGTTATCTTCAATCTCAGGTTGCTACAAAGACTGACCTATCCTCATTATGTATCTGTCAGGTATGATGCTGCCATTGTAGGTGCAGTCCGTCTCTTTTCTGTTGCCATGGCAGCCTGTTTGATGGACAAGGCTGGGCGCAAAGCTCTGCTATACACGTCGAGCCTGCTGATGTTCTTGTCCAGTCTGACTCTGACCATGATCTCCCACACCACGCCTTGCCCTCCTGGCCCCGCCCCTCCAAACCTCACTGTGAGTTTGGACTACAACCCCCATAACTACACTGCCAACAGTTTGTATGCCAGCCACCAAGCATCAGCAGGCCTCATCCCTCTCATCAGTACCATGGTGTTTATATTTGGTGAGTGTAAAAAGTGTGTTTTTAACCATGTAGTAGGATTATTGGGCAATGTTGATCTATAGATATGTCCATTGGTTTTGTTTTAGATCAATTCATAAGTTTTGTACAGACATTCATGTTCCACAGAGGATGAATCATGGTGACTTTAGTTGTCCCCTGACTCTTTCTTCACAATTAGCTTGATACATGTGGTTCAGATGAAATATATTGACACCAACAGGATGAATTGCCATTAAATTTGGTACAGATTTCCAAGGTCCTTAGAGGAATACATTCAGGTATTCAGTGAAATAGCATGACAACAACTACTAGATGTACACAGTCATGATGTCCCAGACAATGTGAAAGACAAGACGTTTGCTACAAACATTCAAGTATAGTCTTTTTTAGTTCATTTGGATTCACACTAACCAGGTACAAGCAAGCCAGGACTTGTAAATAAACATCACATGGATACACAGATAAAATTATCTTGCGATAACCTGTCAGGCATATGTCCTGTATTGAACTAAGCATGTGCTGTCTGCTGTTATTTACCCTCTTGTTCCAACAAGTTATGAGCATATTGAAAATAACTCAGATGTAGGCATCAATCCAAACCGTTGCTTGTCCTCGGGCCATTTTGTTATACTTTGCTCTACAAGTCAATCAATATCCATCTTCTCATACTCATGAAACCCTATAAACTGGTTCAGAGTATCACATTATTATAATTTATTTGACTGGTTGAGAAAACGTCACAGTGTGGTTATGCACTTATTTTAAAGGAGGAACAACTATCACCTGAATATGGGCTAAATCCTTCAAAACATGCATTTATTGTCCTATTGACATCATCTGCTTCAATATGAGCTGTTTGCTTTGACATCACATTGTTGGTTGTCTCCTAGGATACGCCATGGGATGGGGCCCAATCACATGGTTGCTGATGTCAGAGGTGTTGCCGCTGGTTACCAGGGGCGTGGCTTCGGGCTTGTGCGTTACTGTCAGTTGGTTGACAGCCTTCATGCTCACACACGCCTTCACACACCTGGTGGACAGCTATGGCCTGTACGCGCCCTACCTGTGTTTCACAGTGGTGTGTGTGTTTTGTCTGCTGTTCACGGCAGTGTGTATCCCAGAGACTCGCGGACGCTCACTGGAGGAAATAGAAAACTATTTCAGGACAGGACGCACGTTCACCATCAATCGAGACCATTCTCCTGTACAGTCGAGCTGAAGCTCATAGATGGGAATCTTTATATTTTTTTTGGGGTGGGATGGGAAACCTTTGGTCAGGAGGCAGGTCACCAGTTGTCCTCCGGTTTAACTACCGTAATATATTATGTGTTTATAAAAATAGTATGCAATAAGGGGCTCAGTGGAAAAAAAAAATACTGTTTATCATATCTAAATCACACAATGTCGTGACCTACATAACGAAATTCATTCAGTGCACTTAAAAGTGACTTTCCTGTTTCCTTGTTTTCCTTTTTGATATATTTAAAACACATTTTAATAGATAGAAACAAGTACTGGCAGTTGATAATAATAATAATATAAAAACTGAACACCTCTCTGAAAGGCTTTCATAGTGTTGGAAAGCTGTTTGGATTCGACTGACATTACACTGTCAACTGTTCCTATTATTTTGTCCACCTCATGTTAGTAAATATCACTTTAAAGAGTCTGATGGTATGTATCGCAGAAAGGTTATGTGCATACTATGTAATTATTTTCATGTAGTAGTGGTGTCGTCTGTAAGATGTTTGACATTTTTATAAAAGAAGAGAAGACACACCACAGGTATTGGTGTGTGTGTGTGTGTGTGTGTGTGTGTGTGTGTGTGTGAGACTGTCAGTGAACTATTATATTTCCCTTTATAAGTATTATTTCTAACATTTAGCCCAGTTGTTATTACATGCACTGGTTTTAGAAGTTTCTGTGTATGGATAAAACGTATTATTTATTATTAATACTATCATCGATTGGTCGATTGGTTCTCATGATAGAGGCGCAACCAAAACAAAATGTGGTCCTGTGTGTGTGTGTGTTGTCTCTTTTCTTTAACAGAATAATTGGGCATGGGAAATGGATGAATTATTATCACCATTAGCACTGTCATCAATATCAAGGCTGTTACAGGGAGAACGGGATCAACCTCTGACTTGTAATCACAAAAAATTGTCCCAGTTAATACAAGCCGTCATACACACACGTCAGCCTCTCTACAGCAATGTAAAATAAACTCTGTAAGGATTGGTCTATTCTCTGGAATGTTGTTCATCAGGCCCATCGCAACACACACACACACACACACACACTAACTAACAGCAGAAACATGTGGTTGAACAGGCCTGCTTCCAGCTGACGGAAAGCTGACATTTTTTTGAGCTGAAATTCAATGGACTAAAATAACAAACGGACACTCGGGCAGGACATATACGCTGTACAGGTTGCGACGCTTTGCTTCACTCTTTACTGTCTTTACATGCAGCATTAAAAAGTTACAAAGTTCTATACCTATAAAATGATGCATAACCGCTCAAAATTGTTTGGACAAATATTGTTTGTTTGGTGCAAACTGTCTGTTCTGAATTCTGAAAATGAGAATTTTCAGATTTTGTACTCAGGACTTTTGCCTAAAGCTTATTCTGTTCTTTTTATACACTATATGCACATAAATGTTTGTAGTCATGGTTCAGATTTGAAAAAAATAAACAAAAAAACATCCTGTTAAAATGATTTAATTTTATCTTGACAGCTTGTTCATTGATTAATTGATTAAAGGCAGCAAAGACTCCCACTATCTCATCTATATGAACAAACTGGTGAGATAGACCATCCTACTATGAGGAGCCTGCGGACCACCTTGAAGAATTTCATTGGAGTTGCAGTGTTTTAGTCTCACATCATTGTTCCAGCTGTTTCATGCTAACATGAAACGAACAGCTTTGAGTTTATGTCATTTTTTTAGGGAAACGGTGCATTTTCGGTGAATGCAAACGTGTAAACTCATGTCACTCAGAGTTTGTCAACTCGGGTCACATTCCAGGACAAAAGCAATGATCGCCCCGAGACTGTGTTAAATCAGATAGTCTGCTTAAAAGGGGGGAAACAGGTTATTCTCACTTTAGAGAGTGACAGACACACACCCTCAATTATCTCTCAGAAACAAAGTTTAAAAAAAAAAAAAAAAAAGATCAGTACTGCCTTTGAAAGTCATGCCTAACCACTGAGTGACTCATTTACTGCTGCATATTCACGTCTTTGTCAGTGAGGGCAGGGCAGTGGGCATGTCCCAGGAAGGTGTCTAGAGGTACAGGTGAGACAGGTGTACCTGTACCGTCAGTTGCAACCTATCTGGACTCACGCACACACACACACACATCATCTCTGCATACCGAGGACAACACTCTGCTGAGGTAAGACTGTTAGAAAAATGAATGTGTTGTACAGAAAGAAGATTCGATTTCATATAAAGGAGTGAAAAATCAGATTTTACGTCTCGTTACGTTTGTAAGATGAAAAAGATGCAACACTTGATGTTTAGATTAATAAAATCAATAATATCTTAAATGTTTGGGCAGGAAAGGACTGATTATTATTATTGATAATATTATTATAATTATAAAATTGAGATGAAAAAAAGAGGAAGAGGATTTTATTTATCTCCATGGATTCATTTTGACTTAAGACTAATGTGTTAACACTCGTGGAATGTGATGACAGACAGAACAGGTTCTATAGGCTCCATCAGAGCCTGGAGGAAATGTCAGACAAAAAGACTAAAGTTTTTGTTGTTTATTCCTGGTCGCCGTTGTTGTAGTTTGCCTCTCTCTTTTTTTCTGTTTCTGTTCATTTGTTTTAATTATTATTTGGCATTTTAAGTTTTGAACAACACGTAAAAAGCGTGGGTGTAGCCCACAGCACACGCAGCTGTGAAACTCAGTGTGTCTCCAGGTTTAGAGTGAACCTATCATTTATCAGAACTATTACTGTAAGACCTGTGGGGATGTTAGACACCCACAACATGTATGTTATTTTAGTTTAGATTATATGACGATATGATGAAATATATAATATATAATGAAAAAAAGCATTAAATCACACGTGAATGAAATGTCATTCGTGAAAGACAAAATTTTGGACATTAAGGGACTTGAACTAATGTTGCGCTTTTCTGTATGTGTGTGGGTTTTGGTGTAACACGACTTTAGGTCTCTAGTGTTCTTAAGGTTCTTTGTTATATATCCACTCATTTGAGGAATTGGGTCTTGGTTGCAGTCACGAATGGTCGGTAGTAGTATCACTAGTTATCACATCAGTTGTACTACAATAGTTGTAGTAGAAACCATAGTAACAATGAGAACCACGCTAGATTAAATATTGTGGTTGCATATTTTTTTATTGTTCAAACCAATGACATGTGGTGTAGAGTCACTATAATGTCCTAAGTGTCAAGTGGTTTTATTCTGCTGTGCTCCAAAATAATAATGGTAAACAACAAAACACAAATTCATTCTGAAATGTGACTGGATTTATTAATAAACTGACTTTTGCTAACTAAATAGTATGCAATGTAAGATTGTTACAGTAAATTAACTAAGTAAAGAAATCATTTAAACATTCAATTGAGCTTTGATGCATTAAATACACCTGCTGGATCAAAATATATCTCTATCTGTATGTGATATATGTGACAAGTGACTAGTAATTGGATCATTGGTTACATTTCCCTCTTCTCCATCAGCTGATCATTGAAATGAATCATGTAGGCACATTCCTCTCTCTCTCTTCCTCTCTCTCTCTCTCTTGCTTGACCAGTACATGACCATGTCATGGCCGCACCAATGACTCAGATGTGTCTGGGTGTTAATTTGTCTACATGACGAATCATCATGCTTAGCACCAGAGACAGCGACCTGATCTGATATCTTAACCTGCTCATTAACCATCACCTGAAAAAGTCTCACAGACTGGTGACAGATGGATGGGAGGTGGTGCTCATTAGCTGTGCCGGCCTCACCTATTCTTTAATCCACTCCCAGGCACCGGCATCTGACTCTAGCATTACATTTAGACATGCAATTCATAGAAAGCAAACACTGTGCTGGCTGTGCCTCTGTTCTCTCTTACTGAGGATGTATTGTTTGAACAACCACCACTAACTTTCCCATTGTTGTGATTTTAAAGCATCACTAATGCGGCAGATGAATCTTTCAGAAGCCGCACCCGGTCAAACTCTCCATTAGCAGCCATATATCCATTTGATGACAGAAACATCAACATATAACCCATTAAGCTATCTGTCTATATCGCTTTTTCTACTCTCTCTCCATTAATTCACTGTATTAAAGTTGCAATCAGACTCTCATAACTCTCATTTAATAAAACCAAAAAAATGAAAGCAGCAAATCCCAGTGATATCAAGGTGTTTTTGAATGCACCACAACTGCACTGCAGCCACATTGCAGTGCTTTTTTCTTCCTCACTCAGTGAAGAAGATAAAATGTCAAGTCACTGGGGCTGCTGGAAACAACAACAGAATCAACTGTTTTCTCGTCTAACCTGAACACAGCCCAAACCCTACCAATTAATGCCACGCCAACCACGTGAACGAGCAACCGAGATCAGCGCTCGTACTCAGCACTTGATCAAAACACACTTGGTTGCTGCTTCGAATCGGGTTGGAGTGAATAAACTGTGCAAGTGTTTACTGTGAGCTGTGGAGCAAACATAGACAGCAAAACTAAGAAAAAAAAAGCTGCAAATGCACTCAAATCCCGTTTGAAGCTTTTTAGGAGTGAAGTATGTTACTCATTTTTGACTGCCAGACATTGACTGTATCCAGCTGTTTAAAAATGAGCACAACCTCAGTTTCTTCCCCCCATAGAGATGAGCCCACTCGACAGATTTAAATAGATTTGAAGGAAGCAGCAGTTTAGCGTCCGAGTTTGTCATCAGTAGGTCTGTCGGCACACCCTCAAGTCTGTGACACAGAGGGAAGCATGCAGCTCCGTCACATTCCTGCACCGACATATGGGTGTATACAGGCAGTGTGTGTGTATGTGTGTGTGTGTGTGTGTATGTGTATGTGTTTTTTTTTTACCACTTGGGGGACTGTTTCTGGTACACTGACCTTGTTAGGATCAGTAAGCCTCATGGGTAACAAAGACAACGTCCTAATGCAGCAAAACATCAGCTCATCAAACATCAGTTAGCTGCACAAACTGGTGTGTGTGTGTGTGTGTGTGATAGAGAGGGAGGGAGGGAGAAACTGAGATTCATATACATAATAGTCAAACATGTGTGTTATTGTGTTGAGGAAAGCTTAGTCATGGCAGTTCATGTGTTTTTATGTTTGTTTTTTGCAAAGAGAGACAAAGGGAGAGGAGAGAAAGGTAGAGCAGTAGAGTCATGTGAATCCTTTAGTGTTTTTCCAGTATGGGATCACCTATTAAAATGGTAACATTTATTTATTTATTTTTCCTTTTCTTCAATGGGCCTAAAACCAGGAAGCACAACAGCAGAACATTTGTTCGGTCATGATGATGATCCCTCAGAAGAAGGTTATCAAGATGCTGATTCGTTCATGCGTTTTACAGGCAAAAAGTTAAACTCTACTAAGTGACTACAGCCCAAAACCGAAACCATACTGCGGTAATAGCGCTTTGTTATGTTCAAGCTCTAATTATAGTAAGCATTTTTTCCACATATAGCATTCAATATGCAAAGCGCGTTTGCCGCAAAGTTTGTTCCTCATTCTGTTGTGATAACACTTCAATGGTATAATGAGACAGTGTTTGATGATTTGCAGGTCAGATTGATGTCACATGAAAAGTTTGCTTATTATATTTTAATAAGGCCACGTCCCAGCGCTGACGTCTCATCTTAGTCCCGAGCTGCAGACTATTGGCAATAATTACTGTAGATCTTCTGGACTGACAGGACTGTCCTATTATGAAGAAACACTTTAACATTACAGACATTCAACCTTTAATTTGACCTTTAATCAAACTCATTTCATGTTACTCCTTTTTTATTATTTTTTATTTTTTTATTTTTTTCCCCTTGACTGCTTGTTCTCTGCTTTTTGTTGTGTTTTCGTGACATTCATTGGATGACGTTCGTAGTTTCAGTCAGTGGAGACAGCGGCAGGCTCCACCCTTCAAACTACATTCAATACAGTACAATGTAGTGTGTAATGCACCATACATGTTTCAATTGTATCGCTGATATCAGACTCCCTGTTTACTGTCTACTCTCTCAGCACAGTGTTTATTAACGCTGCTGAGTTCGTTCATATAAAATATACAGCCAGTTGTAGATGTGATCGGCCGTTACAAGAAAAGTCATAGTCACATTAATAGATAGAGTTTTACACAGATGAAGCGTGAGCAAAATAGGAAAAATAAGGCTCTCTTTAAAAGGACAAGTAGTATTTTAAAAAAAAAAATAGAAATTAGAGACGTTGGGATGGTCATTGTGGCAATATATATATCTAAATATTACAAAACAAATTAGTCATGCAAGACTGTCTGTGTGAACAACTCTAAAAATAAAAACGTTCCATCGAGCGACCACACCTGAATCACTCCCCAGACAGAGTCACAGCCAGGCGTTTCCCCTGCCATGGCTGCTGACAACACACATCCCCACACACACACACACACACACACACTCCACACACACACACACGGTGCAGTATTATACTCTGGGCTGACAGCTACTTGTGTTAGAAAGGGCCGATAGACATATATTTACCAGAGCCTCGGGATGTTCAGCTGCATCAGCCTGGCCTTACCTCCATCTGGTGGCAGAAAGCAACATCACATTTGTCTCGGGACAACATCCTCACAGTCACTTCTGTCACAAAAAAAAACTAAAATTCTCGTCATTAGTGAGTTTTGTCTTCACAACAGTCCCTTTCTTTTTTTATGCTCTCTCCGCAGCACAATGAGTGCGAATGGAACAAAAGAACCTCCTCCCTACATCATACCTGGTAAATCTAAACACACACACATGCTCACACACATCATCATCATCATCATCATCATCATTAGATTAGCTCACTAACTACCTTGTTTTTGCCTCTCCCCTCCCCTCTATACTTCTTCTGTTCCAGTTGATGGTCAAGCGGACGGGGTGAAGGTTTACCACGTCCACACTCCGTTCACCCCTCCCAGCCAACAGGAGTCCATGTCTCAGGTCACGTCAGGTAAACTCACACTTCCTGGAGACACATATGAAAAAAATATATTGGCTGTAGTTTATTTCAGTATATTGTTAAGTTTGTGTCCTTAAAACTAAGGAACTCTTGTTCCCTCCATCAGTGTACACCAGTGGAGGAGGGGTCGTGGGTTCGGGTCTGGAATCAGGAGAAGGCATAAGGAAGTTTGTGAGCTACGACACAGAGCTGGGGCATTCCCCCGGCATGACGACCTGCCCGTCCTGCCAGCAGCAAGTCATGACCAACGTCACCTACAAAGCCGGGACTTACGCCTGGTTGATGTGCTTACTCTTCATCTGCTGTGGGTGAGTGTGAGGAACCTGGGGATGCTGTTGTAGCTCAGCTCTTTGTACTGTTTTTCAAACAACAAAAACAAAAATGTATGGTGGTCAAAAAGACTTACTACGTTACACTAACTCTGTGTGTGTGTGTGTGTGTGTGTGTGTGTGGTGCAGGTTAGTGCTCTGCTGCTGCCTGATTCCATTCTTCGTGAAAACCTTCAAGGACGCGTACCACACGTGCCCCCGTTGCAACAGGGTCCTCCATGTGGAGAAGAAACAATGCTGTAAATGAAAGAAGCCGGACCCAGAGAAATAAGACACATCATCATCATTATCATCATCATCATCATCATATCTTTGTCTGCCGTTGTCCTGTCTTATGAAATAGTCGAAGAAAAGGTCACGATTCTAACTTATTTCTGTGGACTTCATCTGACCATTAAAAGATTCTTTCCTAATGCTCTGCCAATGTAGGTGAAGGGGGACAAAAATCCATAGTTGTCATTCTATGCAAAGATTTATTCAGAAATGTATCCGTGTAGGAGTGATGTGATGGTTTATATGTTATTTTTTTGTTATTGCACAATCATAGTGATTGATATGATCAGGTCATATAGACATGTGCAGTGATATTCATATAGTTAATACAAGCACCTGTTCACCATGGCGGCTGGTAAGAGTTTTTTTTATTTTTTTATTTTGTTCTTGACCGCTGTTTTTGTCTCTGTATATTCTCTGCACGTTATACTAAGTTAATCCTTTAATTAATAAAAGTTATACAACATATATTTTTTATCACAGTGAACCTTTTTGGTAGCACTTTCACAATCAGCAATCAAGGCCCTACCAAAGCCTCTCAGCGAGTTTTTACTGTGTTTCCAGTCAGTGTTTCCAGTTACACTTTTTTTTTAATCATTACATATACATAACCAGACGCTGCATTAAATCAAGGATCAGATGGAAGGTGATTAAACGAAGCAATTATTGGAGGCAATGGACATAAGAAGTCGCCTGCTGTCAACTTCAGGACGGTCACAGCCAATCACAGAACATCTAGGCTTCTTTTTCTTCTTCTCCTTTGGTTTTACTGGCCAACTACAAACCAACATTAATGGTGTATGTCGCCACCTACTGTACAGGTGTGTGTGTGTGTAACATCATGACTTTAAACAACAAAAAGATCTTTATAAAGAACTTATATTATGAATATTAAACCTGTTTCATTTAAATATTTAAATAAAGATCTTTGAACCTGCGATTGCTTGTTACAGACTTTTAATGTTTTAATTACCGGTGTATGTGCGCGTTAAGCTGTGTATTAATGGGTTATGTGGCTTGCACTGCTGATTGTAGCTATCTGTGCTCTAAATTAAGGAATCTTCGCTTTGATAACACAAAGTGTGCGAATGTGATGGAAAGGAGGAAAAAATTAACCAAATAAATGTGGGGAAAGTGTAAGAAAAGCTTATTCCTTTTATAAGGTGACATTTTGCCCTCTTAGGATGAGGTGGGTTGGGTGGGTTGCTGGATAGTTAGCTGGCAAAACGTGGAAGTTCAAACAGTGGCTTAGCTGCAGGCGACGACCGTTTACTTCCTGCTCCAGCTGCGAGTCAGGATATTCTTATAAAAACTCACAAGCGGTGTTTACTGTTACCGTGACCTCGCTTCACCCCTCTGACTGAAGTATAACATATACTGTATACAACTCGTTGACTATTTTTTTCCCTGTTCACAGCCATCCCCACTCTTGATTTTCAAAGTTGGCCTCTGACCTGTGAGATTAACTCATAAACTAGCTCCGTGATAAACCTGTTGCGTGTGGGTTCTCCGATAGTGCCAGCTGTCTCTTAACTAACCCTAACCCAAGTGGTTTTGTGCCTAAACTTAGCCAGTCATTAACCACAGCAGTGCCACAGCATAAAACATCATTATTTCTAATAGTGATTTGTAACACCTCTTGGTCGTGTGTTATTCTCTGTGTTGTCCTCCATACTGCTCTCTGATGCACTATGGTCACTGTATTTTATATACAGTATTTCAGCCTGTCATATTTGTAAGATTTGGAAATTTTGGGTTCTTAGAAATCTGAATAATTATGTTCCAGTTATTATGCTCCTTCAAAATCCACATGCAAGGTGTGCTTAGGAAAGGCACTCAACCCCCCCGCAGTACTCTGATCCAGTGACTAACAGCAGAAACATGTGGCTGAACAGGCCTGCTTCCAGCTGACGGGAAGCTGACATCTTTTAACCTGAAATTCAATGGCACAAACATGACATAACATAACACATAACACATAACATAACATAACATAACATGAGAGCGGCATCAATCTTCCCATATGATTCTCAGCAAGAAAACGAAGAAGCATTTTCCCAAAATGTTTTGAACGAAACGTGTTTGTTCGTTCCGAATGCTGAAAAACGAGGAATTCTTGCAACTTTTGCCTCAGATGATCATTTTGTTCCCGGGACTTTTGCCTAAAGCTTAGTCTGTTTATATTCATACACTATATGAACATTAATGTGTGTAGTCATGTTTCAGATTTCAGAAAATCACCAATAAAAAAATTGCATTTATTTTATTGTTTATTCATGTAAAAGTATAAATGTCTCCCAGTATTTCCTGTACCGTTGTGCTCATATGTTTACATATCCTGGCAGAAGTTATGATTTCTTAGCCATTTTTTTCAAAGATTATGATTGATTACACAAAAACTTTTCTTCCATTCATGGTTAGCGCTCGGGTGACGCCATTTATTATCAAACAATTGTGTTTACTCTTTTTTAAATCATAATGGCAACAGAAACTACACAAATGAATCAGAAGTTGACACCATACATGTATATTAATGTGTTTGTTGATGAGGGCAGGGCTGTGGGTTGTTTCCGAGCAGCCTTGTGGCGGTACAGGTGCGACAGGTGTTCCTGTCAGTTACAACCCATCTGGACTCTACCGCAGCAGCTCACACACTCACACACACACTCACATCTCTGCATATTGACGACAACACTCTGCCGAGGTAAGACTGTCAGAAATTAATGTGTTGTACAGAAAGAGGATTTGATTTCATACTGAAGAAGTTTCTTGAGTTATAAGATGGAAAGTGAAGATGTCACCGCTGATGTTTTTGCTAAATCAACAATACCTCAAATGCTCAGTCAGGAAAGGAGAGAGGGAAAAAAATGAGGAAGAGAATATGAATCAGCATTTTTATCTTCTATTATATCTAATGTGTTAATACTGCTGGAATGTGATGACAGACACAACAGGTTTGATAGGCTCCCATCTGAGCCTGGAGCACATTTTTAGATAGGAAGAAATATTTGTGAACTATTTACTAAAAACATCTATCTATCTATCTATAAATCCCCATCTTATGGAAAAGAATGAACTTGCTAAGAGAAAAATAATAAATATAAATGATGTGCTTCCAAGAAATGTGCTGGTTTATGTCAGACGTCTTACAACACCACCAAAATATGGTTTATCAAGTCTGTAAGCCCGTTGAGGAGAATGGATTATCCTTTTATCTTTGCTGCGAGAAACAAAACATATTAACATAAGATATGGAGGGGTCTTTTTGTTTTACTGATGCCTCCTGTTATTGCACTATCCCCTTCACTGCAAATTTCTCCACTGTAGGACTAATAAAGGATTATCTTTACATATCTTACCTTAATAGTTTGGGGATCCGAGCCCAGAGCCTTGTGGAACTCACAGTCTAACATTTGCATGCATGGAAGATTCATCGTTAACATGTACAAACTGAAATTGATAAATTGATGAATAGGATTTTAACCAGCTTAGAGTGCTTCTTCCAATGCTAATTAAATGTTGTTTGGAACACCGTGTCTATATAATATGCAGGTTTTATGAGTTATTTCATGCTATTTTGTGTCTTTTGTGTTATCTTCTTTTATAGAGGGGCAATGGAGATGAGCGTCATTCACAGCAAGCCTACGGCACTATCAACAAGGTGATCAATTTAACAAAGTCAGCATAAGAGTCCTCTGTTGTATTGACACATAGCATGTGTGTGATAGACATCTAGTGAAGAACACACACACACACACATCAGTCTCTTTCTATCTATGTTCTCTCTCTGCAGCACAATGAGTGGAGATATAAAAAGAGAACCTCCTCCCTACATCACACCTAGTAAGTCTAAACACACACATCATCATCATCATCTGATAAGAGCACTAATTCTATGTTCTCTCCTCTTACATTTTTTCTTTTCTTCTTCTGTTCCAGTTGAAGGGGAGGATGAGGCGAATATGTACCACGACCACGTCTACAGCAACGTTCCGTCCACGTCTCAGGTTACGCCAGGTAAACTCACACTTCCTGGAGACACATATTAAAAAACATTAGCTATAGTGTCATCAAAACTAAGAAACTCGTGTTAGGTTTGAATAAAGTTTGAATAAACATTGCAGTCTTAAATCTTTCCTCCTGTCTCGCTCCTTCAGTGTACGGTAATACACGAGTTCAGGTGGGTTCGGGTCTGGAATCTGGAGAAGCCAAAAGGAAGTTTGTGAGCTGCGACAAAAAGCTGGGACATTACTCCGGCATGAAGAACTGCCCGTCCTGTCAGCAGCAAGTCATGACCAATGTCATCTACAAAGCCGGGACTTTTGCTTGGTTGATGTGCTCACTCTTCATCTTCCTCGGGTAAGTGTAAAGTTTGGGGCAAATATTCCCCATACATAAAGTACATCTCTGTTAACTTAAAGGGACCCAGAGACCAGCCAGTACAGACCCAAGATAAGAACACATCACCGAACACCCCCTCTAAACATGTTTTAAGATGCATGAAAACAAACAGTATAATATGAAAAATTATCAAACAAAAAAAAAATCCCCACTTACTGCGTGACACTAACTGTGTGTCTGCTGCAGGTTAACCATGTGCCTGCTTCCATTCCTCCTGTTTGTCTTCTGGAAAAAGACAAAAGACGCGTACCACATGTGCCCCTACTGCGACAGAGTCCTGCACGTCGATAAGAAAGGATGCTGTAAATGACACGAAGGCACGAGTTCAACCCATAGAATGAGACATGACATCCAAGTCTTCTTAATGCTCTGTAAATGTGAGTGATGGGGGAACAAAATCCTTGTTTTATGCAAAAATGTATCCCAAAGTTTAGCAGAATTATGCGTGAAGCTTCAGCAGAGTGAGACAAATCAAGTAGAATGACTAAAATGACAGTTTAAAGCCTCATATTGTCTTCAGATGTTGAGATTATTTTTACACAAAGAGTCATACATTGAAAGCATCTCGACAATAAATATCACTTAAATATAACTAAATATATATATATATATATTTTTTATGTTTGTCTCTTTTCTCCTGTTCAGAAATCTTTATATTACATACCAGTAATGTTGTCGATATGAAGTCTTGTGCATCAGTTTTATCCTGTCGGTTTGCACGACAAATGAAGGATTTAAAAAAACGGCGGTTGTCTTCAAAGCCTGGCGCCTGAAAACAAACTCGGCACATACATGATTCTGCACAGTGAAGCTCAAACAATCCAAATAAAGTTAAAAACAAGCAAAACAACTTTTAGAGTCAAATAATGCGGTGTAGCAGGTGGCTGGGCAGCATGCTGAGCACTCAACAGTATCACTGAGCTACAAGTTGACCTCTGACCTCACCAGGAAAAAATCATAAAGTTCCATCACAAAGTTTACGGTTCTGAAGGTCACGTGAGATCTCTGTCCTGGCCGACCACTCGTATGGACAAGCAGCAGAGTAGTGTTTTTTGTTTTTATAGAAAATTTTATTTAACATACATTTTCCAGCAAAAAGGCAATATACAGGAATAGTTGTCGTACACTGCTGCTACACTGAGGATTTTAAACTGGAAAAGATCAAATTAAGGTGTGATTCTGCAGGTCATCTTTGTACTGCACTTTTCAACAAGACAAAACCAATGCCGTTAGTTTTGTAAAGAAAAAAATAAATCCAAATGTAACAGAACAAAAAAAAAAAAAAATCATCAATGGTACATTAGGAACACAAAAAAAATCGAGAAAATAAAACCCTACACACAAGAAATATGAACACCTGGCTCCTTTTGTACCCAACAACAAAGGCGCGTGTTTCTCTTAAATTTTACACGTTCATATTTTTTTTTTTTTTAAATATACAATTCTTAAATGTTGTCTTTACAGAGCCGGCTATGCGCTATTAGGGGAGCATTCCATCTGTGCTTTAAAAGAAACAAAAAAACAACCAAAGAAAAATAAATTCATAGGGCTTAAAGTGTTTCTTACAATGCTGGTTTTGTCTCTACACAATCCTCAAACCTGCGGGGGCTCTAAGCGTCTGCAGCTCCCTACCAAGCACAGCGCAGTTACTGCTCCCAACCACCTGGAGGTGACAGTTTCACTCAAGAAAAGATGGGAAGGAGAAGACAAAGCTCGAGTGTGTTTGTGTTCAGAGGAATGACTGAGACAGACATGAAAACCCCCAAATACAAAGAGGAAGAGAGTCAAGGAGGGTATAATGTCCGTGTGTGTGTCTGCGTGTGTGTGTTCGTTCCTTTAAAGTCACTAAGCAACTCAAAATCACAGCCAAAATGTACATTTGCCAGTCCTGAGAAACCTCTGACATTAAGTGCCAACGTGCAAGATGAAATACGGACAAATTTCTTCCTTATTTTTTTTTTTTTCCCATTTATTTTTAAACAGATGCTGTGGATTCTTATTTTATTATACAAGATCTGCAGAAAGAGACAAAAAAAAAAACATTTATTTTTTTCCTTCAACAAAACTAAGTGAGAAAGAATTGTGTGTAAACTCGGAAATACTTTTTTTACATTTTTTTTTTTTTTTTTTTGCACTAAAGGATGGGAGCAGAAAATATAAGAACCACATCAGGGCAACTAGTGAGCCTTAGGCATTTTGGAGGATGGACACCAGTTCGCAGCCGCTTTTGAAAAAAAAAATCATTCTGCAAAATGGCCATTGGCCCTCTCCTCCTTTCTGTCTGTCAGTCCTCGTAAACATCCTTCCATCAAACTCTCTACACAGCAGCATGATGCCTCTTCAAACAACTCTTTATTTAAAAACAACCCCAAAAAAGCAGAAAAAAAAGCTGGTGACGTGGGAAAGGAAAAAAGTCTAAAGTTCATATATATATTTATGTATATATAATTTTTTTTATTTATACCGTGTCCCACTTCCTCTCCCCTCTCCGCTTATTAAATTTTAAAATCCAATTTCGTTTCTCCCAATTCCAGATAGGCGACAAAACAAAAAAACCAAAAAAAACCCAAAACAAAGACAAAACCCAGGCAGTCAACAGTGAGAGAAGCCAGAAAAAAAAAAACTGAACAGCCTCGAATATAGAGGGAGATGATAAAAAAAAAATATATAAACAGAAAAATAAACAGTCGGGAGGTGGTTGGTGCAGTTTATTTTATAGTTGAAGAATAATCCATCAGCTGCAGCATGATCCATATCGCTGAAGACAGTGCCGGTGTAGAGCTGTAGAGGTGTCCAGGCGGGCTGTTAAAAGTGATGAACGAACACACACACACACACACAGTCTCACTAACACACACACACACACACACACACAGTCTCACTAACACACACACACACACACACACAGTCTCACTAACACACACACACACACACACAGTCTCACTAACACACACACACACACACAGTCACACACAGTCACACACAGTCACACACACACACACACACGGCTCACTCACACGGTTGGTTACAGTCTGTGGTTATGGTGTGTTAAGTAGGTAGGGAGGAAGGAAGGCGGAGCAGGAGGAGGATGAGGAGGACAACGAGGAAGGGCAGGCTGCTTTAGTTGTGGATCTTGATTGCTTTCTCCAGGTACGTGTAGCGACCTCTCTTTGGAGCTTTGTTGAAATGATCCAACCCTAGCCAGGGGCGCGGGTGGGACATGTTACCTGCAGCACGAGGGAGGAGACACGAGTCAGAGCTGTCATTACACGCCAAGAAAAAGGTGTTAACGGCAGTGGTAGAAGAAATGCTACTCAAACATAAAGTGGTCGTCTTCGTGATCCATGTGTAGTTACAGACAACATGGTCCGCAGGCTTTTTATTGTAAAAAGTGAACTGCATTAATCAATTCATTTTTTTATTTGCTCAGAGGAGCATGAAACAACAAAAGCCACTTCCGGCTATAAAGAAATTGACTGGATGAAAATACACTGTGCACCATCCATCACCCCACGCACAGCGAGATTTATGGCGGCTGGTGAAAGTTCATAACAACAACAACAAAAACAACAGGGATCAAACAATTAAATTAGACTTTCAAAATGTTATCAGACCGAATGGATCAAGTTCTGATTGTAAAACGAGTCATTTCGTGGGGCAGAAACAATGCATTCTGGGCCCCTGCTGGACCTGGACGTTATAAAGGAGCTGGAGATTAGTATTAACGTTGTGTATCCAGCAGGGGAAAGCCTCTCTCAACCAACCAGGAAAACCATCAATGTTCAAGATGCAGAGAACGTGCAGGGTGTCTGATATGAAACGGACTGTTCAAGTCATTTGCTTCTCGTCAGAGTTGGTTTAAGATGTTTAGTTGCTGCAGTGTGTGGTAGTCAGACAGTCTCGTTTGTCACTGCTAATCGCTGACGTTACTCTCCGAGTGATGGCGTAGAATTACATTCATACTATACTTCACATTCAGCTCGCAAAGGTAATTATTTAGTCAATGAATCAAAACATACTTGGAAACCGCTGCCTTTTTTAAAGATGAACTACAAGGCTGTGCGGGGGCTGCACTGCCCTCACAGTTGAGCTCTGCTTTTTTCTGTTCCGTCTACATCACGTTATTAACCAAGTTTTAGAAAATAGATTTTTGATAATTGTGAATCACTTTAGAATTGCTCCATGTCCACATCACGATGCATCTTAGAATCAAGAAATATTCACAAGTTATTTTGCCTGAGAATCCTGTGTTTTTTTCAAGCCTTCAACGTACACTGTGGTCTCATAATTGAGTGATCTGCTGTCTGTCCTTGCGATGCATTCGCACGCTGTCATTTTATTTGTGAAGTCTGGTTATAGATTGTTCTTATATAACTTGCTAGCTCCATCTATTCAATCACAGTGTTTACATCAGTAGCAATCCCAGAAGCAGTAAATACCTGGCTGTGGTTCAAAGTCCTTCAGGTTGACCTCATACTCGTCTTCAGTGATGTACTGATGCCGGCCCATCATCACAATCGCAAACTTGAACTGAAAACACACATTACGTTACAGCCTACCAGTGTATACCTGCTAAATATGTTGACAGCAGCACATGACTGATTCTGTTATTCTGAGGTTTGTCACACTGAAATTATAAATATACATCAAACTCTACTTGGCATTGGGGTACATTTCAGAAATATTAAAATGAAAATATGTACTTAACACAGGACATTGTTTTTTTGTGTATGCAAAGAACGATGTTGTACCTTCTCAAATTCTTTCTCCTGGATATCCAGCATGGTCTGGATCCTCCTCATCACCTCCCGAAATGACTCACCCTGTGGGGCGAGGCGGGGCAGAAAACAAGGAAGGAAACAACCAGACAAACACAGAGCATGAAGTAATACATCATGTTGAGTAGACGATACACACTCTTATACACATTTGTACACACACACCTGTCTGATCTTGAGCAAGAAGGGGATCCCAAAGGTGCCAAAGACTTCCTTGTGGAAATGAGCGACAGGGATTAGCATTTCACTGTCCTTGTCCAAGTCCACCTGGTCCAAAGGAATCTCCTGTGAGAGGGAAGCAAAGAGGAAAGGTGAGAGGAGCGATGGAGACATCAGGTACAACTTTAGAGAAGGTTACCGTCATTTCTAGTCACTAATCGTTTTGGGCATCCCTCTTAGGTGTAGTTACAGGCAAAACAGATTTGAAGTAGAAAGTCTGTGCAAATGATGGATGCCAAAGTGGCTTCTTGTGTAGACAAACTTAGCAGGCTGTCAAAAAATTCTAGCTGTCAGGATAAGGGCTTCTGTAAGTGGTGGAAAAAAGGAGTTTAAAATAAACTAAAACGAAAGAAGAAACCAAAAACGGACACACAGGAAACGCTGCACATATATACTTACCTCTATTCTGAATGTGCGACTGGCAGCCGGAGATAAACATTCTAGCAGCTCGTCCTCCTGGTGAACGCCAATGATTTTATAGCTTACTATCTCTAACAGCCTGGAGGGGAGACGGAGAGATTAATACTCTACAGAAGCTTCTCAAAGACAAACTGAATCGCACAGCATGAAAATCATATTAAAAAAGACAAAAATGTGTGGAGAAATAATAATTAGAGGAAGACGTACAGCACCCAGAGTTGTTAAAGATTTGTTAATGTACTATGATGCTTCAGCTGTGTTTTAGGATTGCATAACAAACAGATATTTTCAAGTAGGGCTGTGGTGATATTGATTATTTTCCTCACCATGAAAAACTATAATGAAATGTAATATTATTTGTAGTGTGTTTTGCACACCGACACTGACACACGCACACACACACACAGGGTAAGTACCTGAGCTTCTCGGAGCCTTTTTCAGAAAGCTCCACTGCCTTTTTACATTCTTCCAAAAGGTCCCGTACACAGCCATGCTTGTCAGGGTAGAGGGTGATCTCCTGCAATGAACACGTACCCACAGTTCATGTCTCTGCTCATGTTACATGAAAGCATTTGATTCATTATATGTAGTGACATGTTGCATCTTTTTAAGAGGGAGTAAGAGAATGTGTGAGGAAACGTGTGAGACTGTCACACATTATGTGGCAGTAAAAAGTGTGTGTTACCTCCTCTCTGAACTGGCTGTTGAGCCATATGGATTTAAAACTCCTCCTGTTCTCGAAGTCTGTTATCTTCATCTTTAACTGTGGATGCATGAAGAGGAGAGGGAAAAAAAAAAAAGAATCAAGAGTTTTGCTATGGAATGTGCTGCATTCAGAAAGACATTACACTATTTAGTATTACACTTCCATAAAGTACTGCAGCAGGACTAGAGGTTAGTCTTTAATTTCACTGTTCATCCTCCTTGTTAAACCTGGAGCCAACATACTCAAAATGCAACTCCACCACTGACAGTTCGGTCAGACATTCAATTGCGTTATGCATGTAATGCCCAGCGTAGCCTCGAGCTGAGATGGGGAGGGGGCTACACATGTCAGGCACACAGATGTCTAACTCCACATTGGCTAAAACTGGCACACTTCTCCTTCAAGTGTTGCCACAGGTTCTAATTGAAAATAAATGTGGTGCTACTGTGTGCACGCTGCATTTTTAATTTGAACATGACAATATTAATGAGAGTTTTGAAGGACCAGCCTAGAGTAACAAAGATGAATGTAGAAAATAATGAAAAAAAATCTCCTAAATGTTAAGATAAAAAAGGACTAGAAAATAAAGATTTAATAAAAAAATTAATAAAAATAAAGACGCAACAGAATAGACAGTGAAAAGCAACAAATACATAAAATAAGATAAATACAGACTACAGAAACTGCTTTAAAAACACTTTTGGCAGCAGTCTTGGACTTACAAAAACATAGGTATATGTGAAAAAATTAAAGATTTATTAAAACACAAAGCCCAGAGTTGGCAAACCACCACTACCTGCTGGTAGTAGAGTTTCTTGGGCTGCCGAGGCTTGAAGAATTGCAGCAGGTCCCGCAGCGTTCCCTCATAGTTGTGTCTGAGAGGATTCCCTGGACCGTCCCTGTACCTGGCCACCACACCACCAGGCAGGGGGGGAGGACGACGAAGGGGAAGAAAGAAGCACAGCAAGAGAAGGAGTTGGGAAATAAGAAGCGAAGGATGAGAGAAGAGAGGCAAGTGGACAAGGAGAGAAAAGAGGGATACAGAGGTGAACAGGGGGGAAAGACAAGAAAATTCAGAGAGATACAGAGAAGGAGGAGGAGAAGCCAGAGTGGGAGGAGTAAGAGGAAAACAACAAAGAAAGGTGGGGGGGGACAGGTTACGCAACATTTCTACTGACAACTGCAATTAATCAAATCAAAGGCAAACATGACAACTCGTGAGGATGAGAACACATTATGTACACTACACGTCTTTCTGTATGTCATTGTGCCATTTACTACACCAGGAATTATGTTCAAATATCAATATGTTGATGAGACAAGCCTCCTACCCCTGTGACTTGAAGAACTGCAGCAGCATAGGATCTGTGTTTAACCTTTGCGCTACTGTCTTGGCCACCTGACAAACACACACAGCACAAACATTATAAACAGGAACACTGTGGACCTGTCAGATTGTATTTGTGTCACTTATGCCAGCAGGGAGATTGTAAGGACAAAAGGTTACATTTATACTGGATCGGGTTTTATATAAAATAGTAAGAAATTAGCTAAATAAATTCCAGTTTGCAAACATTAAACATTCACTTGAAGTACTTGCACGGACCATACCTGAAAATAGTTCATGCGGTTAGAGAGTGTGACCACGAAGCCGGGGTCATTGTGGATGGTTTTGTCACAGAAAATGACATCCACTCGGTGGTAGAGGTCCCGGAAATAATCCTTGGCTGTAGGCAGCTCACTGCTGTCGTTCTCTGGGTCGTCCCTGCATGATTTGAGGAAAGAAGAAAATGGGTAGATTTAGGGACAGAATGTGCAGTGTTGACAGGGGGAGGTGGAGGGGGGAAAAAAACATGTGACCAAATGTTGGGAGCGAGCAATTAAGAGGGCATGAAGCAATAGAAAGATGTTAGAACATGAGAAAAGAAATATATAAATAACGTAGAAGATTTAAACTGACAGGTTCTTAAACCCTTCACACACGTGAACTCTGCATGTTGCTTTGTTGTTTTATTACGACAGAATTAAACAAAAGCTACTGACAAAAAAATCATTTAAAATTTAAAATGTATAGTAATCTACACATAATATGGACATTTGAGATAATAGCGGGCAGAAAAGTACACCCTCATTTAAAAAAAAAAAAATTGTTATTGTTTGATATGATCAAAATACCACCCAAAATGTTGTGCACACACACACACACACATCAGTACTGTAATAACTGTGTACTTATGTAACAGTCTTACTTCTGGAAGACAATGATGTCCCCGTCCATGAGCTCGTCCAGGGCCTTGTCCAGGGAGACATCATAGTCCTGTATCCGCTCTGTTAGATTGGGCTTTACTTCCTGCAAACACACACACACACGACATTATGGGATATGTTAGTCATCTGTTGTAAAGCCAAAGTGAAGGTGTTTGGTGAGTATTGGGTGTAAACAAGGAAACTGCAGAGGAGTGTGAGAAGAATGGAGATGCTGCAAATGACAGTGTGAAAATGTGCACAACAGGGTTTGAGAAACAAAGTGTGCCAGATACTAGAGTGTGAAGGAGAGACTGAGAACAAGTGAGAAATGTGCCAGCAAGTGAGTGCTACATAAATAGATCACCTCATAGAGGATAAGGCTAGTTTCCTGCTGAAACCCTGCTCGCTCACACATGACTGGCAGCAGGTCTCCTGGTTACAGAGAAGAACAGAAACAGGTTTTAATCGTTCAGCATTTCAATGCAAACAAAGATCTCATTAACTTTATGCTATTTAAACTATTCTAGTGTGTTAAGCATAAAACAGGTTTGGATGTTACTTACTTATTTTGCAGGATATAGGTGTGTAGATATGTCCACAATAATTTAAGCTTCTGGTTTTGGGGTCATACATCTTCAAGAACAACATGACATCATCTAAAAATGATAAAATCAAATCAAATCAATACAGACACAGTAACACAGTAGCACACAAGGTAATGACTGTTTACAGGGGAATAATCAGAAAAAACTACTTGGTTCTCACAGAGACGTCGTTACAGAGGTGGACAGCATATTAAAGGAATACATTAAACCACTGCAACAAGCGTTACATTTAAAAACACAAAGAAGTACTCCTATTATATTAGAGTTTCCCCTAAGTTGAAGTCTGTCTGCGCCAACAGACACTAAATGCAAAGTTGTTTTCAAACAAAAAAACTTGAATGATGCAGAGGTCATGCTGTACTGCCGTGAACTTTAACTCGCTGTCACATTTTCAATAAAGAATGAGTCACTGAGCTCTCCAAACCAAATGCCATTCACAAAGTAAATTTGAACACTGAAGACACTTACGGTCTTTGTCGAACTTGGGTAACGTGGCCCCGCTGGCCGCCATCTCTGGATCCACCGTCTCCAGAAATATTGTCCAGGGGTTCTCATTGTCACTCAAGTCAATCATCTGTAACATGTACAAACATTTAAAAAAATAAATAAAAATCATATTGTCTAATGTCACTAACACTAATATAATGTCACTAAAGTGCTGGCATTTTCCAAGAGTGGAACACTCATTTGTAGATTTATTTTTTACAACATTTGTAGGCATTTCTAAAGCTTTGTGTTGCATTTTAAGCTCCCTCATTTTAGTTGAGGCTTTTTTTGTTCTTTTTTTGTGCAGAGATAGTAAGGTTACAGGTTAATCTCAAGCAGGTCATGCAGTTTATTGTAACATTCACGAGAGATATGAGTACTAAGACAAGTAATCCTTATGTGTTTATTAGGCACATTTGTCTTTGATACAGTGATGCAGTGTTAGTGTGACAGCAAATGAGAACATTTCCCAAAATGTCAAAGTACTCCTTTAAGAAACACTAAAAATACCAACGCAGGTTAAACCCACAAACAAACAGCTCTTACAAACACAACCACCTACCGACTTGCTGCAGTCAGCCTCGTAGTCTAGCATAGCAGGTCGCTTAGTTCCATTGCTACGGGCCTGCATGGGCCACAGCCTCATCTGGTCCTGTGGGAAACCCTGCAAACACATCGATAAATAAATGAGTTTCTGTCATCCAACTGTTTTTATTCTCAATATTCAAATCACATTTTTTTCTAAAATCTATTCAAGGTTACTTTTGTACAATATTATGTTTAAAAAAAAAAAGATTTAATTACAATGAAAAAGGAGCATTCGAGTTAACAGTGCCTGACCAGAAAGACCCCCCACACACACACCCTCCATTGTTTATTTCCCCTCTATCACACACGCACACGTCTCTCACCATGGTCTGGGAGAGGTTCTGGACAAACTCTTGCAGTGTGGAGCTCTTCAGGACCTTGAAGACTGTGTACTTCACCTTCTCCTCATCATACATGTCATTGCCCTGATGACCACAGAACTGGTCCTCTGTCACCATCTACCAGAGGAACAAGGGGAACAAAAAAACAAAACAAAACACATGAAGACAGTGGACAAAAATGTTGTGTAAAAAGGATGATTATTGAATTTTGGTTGCAGCTTAAATTGTTGATATTATGGAGATTTATGGTTGCCTTGTTGGTAAGTGCCTGCACCTCCTCAACTAACCAGATCACCATTTTATTTTCTACTTATAAACTTCTAAACAACAAAAAAATTATATAAAAAAAAAACAAAAACAAAAAAACCCTACTACACAGCACATTTTATCTGCAACTGCATCCTAATAACCAGATCACTTTAAACAAATGAGAATAGAGCCAATTCCATAAGGTTATAGGGAAAAGGCACATATTCTCCTTTTGTTTGATTTTCTCCAGAGAAAAGTAATGAGAGAAATTAGCCTTTTGTCCTCACCTACAACTAAATAATAAAGTCAGTGCTGCTAACATCTTTGAACAGAATAAGCCTCTTATCCTTCAAGACATTTCTTCATTATCACTTCCTGCTCTTCTTGTCACCTCAACCACACTGCACCTGCCACAGCTCAGCTAGCATGACTTGAGGACGACACATGACAATTCTATATGTTAGCAGTCCTGCAGCGTTGCAGGCTTGATTTAATGAACAGCATCCTTCACATCACAGTATGTAAGAGCCCAATCTGTTGGTTCATTTACTTTTCTACCTAAAAGTAATGCAGCAAAAATAAAGGGAATCTTCGAGTTACTGTACGAGTTACCACTTCAATTCTGTAAACTTTAGTAAAGCCAAAATGACAGATAGGTTCCTTCCTTGTTTGCACAAAGCAGTTCTACTTAAGTACAGTTCTAAAATTAAACAGCCACCAAGGTACTCCAAGTCTGTAAATAGCAACAAAGATCACGTGAACAGCAGTCCCAGATCCCTACCTGGACCTGCATGTAGAGGTGAGCCTCCTGGCGCTCCTTCCTCTTCTGTGCCTCTACCCGCTTCTCCTCTTGCAGACGCTCGACCAGCTGCTGGGGGATATCCACGTCAGTCATCGGCTGGAGCACCTCGCCTGGGATACAGGAAGAGGTCCAAGTGAGAATCATGGGACTGTAATGCATCTGTGGTTACTGTGATAGCTATGACAGTAAACTGAGGCAACCTTTATTAAAACAAATGTTCCCACACCCCTCATCTTTGTAGTTTTGTACTTAAAGAACCATTGGCTGGGATCTTTTTAAAATATTTGGCAAAAGGAAGGAGAATTTTACTTACTGAGCTTGGACTCACGGATGTAGACCAACATGTATGCGTTAGTGCAGTGGCGCACTGAGAGGTCATCGTCATGCCCACCATAGTTGTGCTCTATGGCCTCCTCCTTGGTGCACCGGGACACCACGTCATCGTCAAACTTACACCACTGGAGAGAGGAAAAAATAAAAGACAGATGGAGGGGAGAGAGGAGGAAGAGGAGGAACAGGGGGTGAGGACAGGAGGAGAGCATGAAAGGACAGGGAAGGAGAGAAGAAAACCACAAAGCACTTAAGACAACTATTTATGTTAAGGCATCTTGGCACATGCTCTCAGTCAACCCCAATATTAACTCAAATGTTTTAATAACGATAACCATGATAAAACATACGTATTGACATGAATATGTTAGCACAACTCTTCCTAAAGGAATGATTATTACAGGGGTGCTCAACCAGCTGACCTCATCTATCAATCGTGCAGTGAATATTATCACTACATGCGGAGAACACAATGATTATACAGAGACTGAACTCTGCAGTTGACGGGTATTTTGAGCGATTAAAGCTGGATTCATGTTAGTGATTCTTCCCTTGACGTGGAGTGGTAAGATACCCTTCTGTCAAGCATCTTAGCTTCCTATCAATTGTTAAGCATTTGTCCCTGAATCTAAGTGGGGAGCTCAGAAAATGCTCCACCAGGTTTTTAAATACTTTTGTACATTTTTGGAATAATGAAAAAAAATTGTATTTTGGATCTGGCATCTTTATCTACATATATAATGTTCTGTGGACATAATCTCCGTACAAATAAGTGTGTATGTGGGTACAGACAGAGATACAGCTATATTTATAGCTCTAGTTAGACATTCCTTTACATCGATATTTTGCATATCCACCATTTTAGTCATTACCTCTGAGATTTTCACAATAGCTTTTTCTTAATGTACATAATTAATGTGGTAAAATATCCTGACTGAAATATCCTTAAAGAATTTAGACTGGTTAATTTGTCTTTGTTGTGTCTTTTTGTATCCAATGTCAGCTCTTTACTAGACCAGTGCAGAAGTCCACTGTATAAGCACAAGTGTACTGATGGTGATAAAGTCCATCTAATAACTAGAGAGGTTGAGCACCCGCAGTATATTTTGTCCCAAGTGAAATTTGCAGTTGTGCCAGTGTTTTTCAAAACTAAATCCCACCATCCCCTCCAAAACACAAACACATGCCACAGAATTTTTGGTGAAAGGTGTGTTTAAAAAAAGAATTGTCCTCACTATTGGTTCCTTGACACTCACTTTGCCGTCTCCTTTGGGGTTAAGATAGACGACGTAGTGACCGCCATGGTTGTCCCCACTGTGCACTAGCACTGCATGCAGAATATAGTTGGCAGGGTCCTTGGAGTCTGGCTTCTGAAGGAACTCATCCAGAGGTAACTGATCTGGAAACTCAAACCTATTGAGGATAGGAGGAAAGAGAATCATGAAGGATCAACAGACAGATGATGGGGAGAGAGCAAGTTGGAGAAAATGAAGAAAGGGAAGATATACAACAAGAGAGAGAAAAGGAAATGGCAAGCAGAAGAAAATGGAAGATGTGAAGAAAGGAAAGGTGGAATAAAAAGAGGATTGAAAAACATAGGGTCAAATATTAAAACAAGCAGCAACATGGATACACAAAGAAAACAAGAGGGTAAGCTTGGTAATGTTTACCTGCCATTCTACATCTGTACACCCTGGATTTGTGTGTGTATGTCTCTGTCTCTGTGTGTGTGTGTGTGTGTGTGTGTGTGTGTGTAAAGCCCTCAGGGGGCCAGGTGCCAGTGGCAGCGTCAGAAGGATGACTCATGTCTTCTGAGAGACGCTACAGAGAAAAATTAGCTATTCTGAATAGCTACATGTGTATGTCAGTGCAAGTGTCACATTACACTGGTGGACTGTTAAAACATCATTAACTCCCACTAAGTTTTAAACAGCGCAATATGCGCCTTCAGGAAACACTCAATGGCTCGCTTTCTCGATGTAAGAGGTCAGTGCTTGTGGTTCAGAGTGTGCAGGCTCAAGTGCCGTTTCCGGAAATAGACTGGCCTTCAACCTATGTTTAAATTAACTAGACCTTTGAAATAATGTCTGAGCACCAGCCACTGACGCATTGGGTCTTTGAGTGTAACAGTGACAGATCTACTTTTTATGCTGGGCAGTGTGTTTATGTATTTGTAAGTAGTAATAGACATGTAGGCATAAAAATACAAATGATCATGTTATAAAGTGTCAGTGTGAGATCTGGTGTGTTTGTTCTACCTGTCATTAATCTTGATGTTTTGGTCAGTCTGTGGGTCATACATGAATCTCATCAGCTGCAGATGAAGGATTGGAGGGAAGGTAAGGAACTTCACTCCTTTTTCTGCTTCCTGCAGTACAAACATACACAGAACATCCCATTGAAATTCATAATCTCACCCTGAATGCTTCCAGCATCATGTTTGGTTTTTTTATTTTTATTTTTAAACCAAACACATTTTTCTTACAACCCACTCTTAGACAGATATTTCTCTTTTGTTATTGTGTCTCCTCAGTAACGTTTTAACTGCAGGAAGTTTCCCCAACACACAAAGAACATTTTGAGGAACTCAGAGTCAAATTAAGTTTTAGAGATATTGGTTTATCCCTCACAAACAAATCTATGCATGACTGGCATCGTCATGCATAGATTTGCATTTTCGAGTTTGCGAGTAGTGTCTCACATTCATATTGCACACTACTATTAACATCACCAGCATCCTGCTTTGTTAGATATTGAGATATAGCAAAAAAAGAAATACTTTAAAATACAATAAACCAAACTTAAACACACCAAAATAAATTACAACAAAATATGCATATATGATTTTGATTCAGTCACTGTAAAGCCTCACCTGCAGGCCATGCTCTCCTGCGTCGTATTTGTTGTCCCCATCTAACTGTTCGGTTGCAACATAATCTTTGAATGACTCGAAGACTAGAAATAAACAGAGCATGCATGAGAAAACATCAATATAGATAGTAGCAGTACAGGATGACTTGTGCTTTTCACAAAAGGACTTTGTATAGTGTTAATTGTGGTGAAATGACTCCTCTTCCAGAAACATCTTTTAAATGAGTGGGAGAAAGAAAACCAGGGTGAACTACCATATCATATTATTTGCCTGAAAAATTAGTCAGTTCCATTGTTTGAGGAAAAACTGAAGTTGTGTTCAAGATGGTACTCACTGTTCTTCTTTCCTTTTATGCTAAGCTGAATGTCATAGTAGTCCTCTATCCGCTCCGATCGGTAGTCCACATGCTTACACTGGATATATGACTGGAAAGCGAGAACAAACCCACAGGCGTCACACTATATGATTCAACTGTTGAGTCAAAAATATTAATTCTAAGAGGGTCACCTCTTTATTTTACCTCCTGCTATTATTAAACTGGGCTTTTAACAGTCTACATCCTGAGCTTAAGTTCAATCACTTCATTTCATTACTGTACAATAGAAGAGTCAAAAAAGTAGCACACATCTCCTCCATCTACATAGAAAGAGAAGCAAAAAGAGAAAGAACATACCACCATCTTTCCTCTGAAGAGCTTGGGGATGGTTCCCTCAACACAAGTGCCTTTCATTTTATTCTCCACATTGTCCAGGAGCTGAAATATACATGCGCGCAGTAGCTTGATTATTCAGCATGCACACACACACACACACACACATATATATATTCTTTAAGACCGTATGAGAGAACTCACCACTCTGCACAGCTCCTGTACATCATGTTGCATGAAGCTATCTAGTGTTTCCCACCTTTATGGAGTAAAAAGAAGAAAAAAAAAAAACTATAACTACAGATCAGGACACAGATCTTGATGTCAACTCCAGGCAATTTACATATGTTCTTCAAAGACGGTTTATTTAATAAAATAATAGTACAGGCAGACAAATACAGCTGTACAAATTTGGCTTGTATCATAGAAAGAATGTTACAAAACCACTAAATGTCATTTATCCTTTATCTGTTATCTAAAGACCGAGGACAGAGCTGGCAAAAAAATAAAAAATAAATTAAATACCCAAAGGACTTGGTGAGTTTCTTGGTGCCGACAGGTTTGTCGCTGTGTTGCAACTCGTAGAAAACCCTCTGCAGTGCCAGGGGAACACTCTTGGAAGAGTCATCTCCCTCTGTGGGCATCATGTACACAGCCTGGGAAGAGACGAAGCAAGAGGATTCACACCAGGATTTGTCCAACAGTTGTAGCCGGTATGACTCCAAGATTGGAGTTACTTATTTTAACCATTTGCATGACAACCTACACCATTTCTAAACATTGTCTAATTACAAATACATTTGGAAAAAGTTGAAGGTGTAGGTTGGCCTTCAATATTTGTGACACAAACATGTGGACAAAAGTTACAAAACATACAAATGCTGAGTGTAAGCTAGTGCACACATATAAACATTTTTGGTTAGCATATAGAAAATCTCAGCTAAGACACACACAGATAAAAATCATACCCGTCGTAGCTGGTTGGTGAAGAAAAGTGTTTGTAGCAGGCTATTCATGTAGCAGGTAGCGCCCTGGTTCTTTAGTCCCACATAGCCTGTGTGTTTCTTAGAGTCCCAGCTGGTAACAGACAGAAATTAGATGTTAGCGTTATAATTCATAATCAGAGAAAATGCAAACTGTGTTCACTGTAGAAAAGCAAACCCAGACACAATAAAAAGCTACGTACGCCACTCCATGTGGGGCATCTGCCTGGACGTAGACTTCAAACGTGACTTTGTCATCATCAACGAAGCCCCTCTCTGTATCTGTAACATCCTGAAACGTGACAACAAAAACAGTTATCATCAATAGAGATGAGAGAAGATTATTTGATTTATATTTTGTAACACAGTGGACAACACACAGGACCAAATAGTCAATTATACAACAAAAATATAAAAAAAAAACAAATGAAAATTCTGTTTCTGACAGCCTTTACTCTTTACTCAAACAGACAATGTTTTTAAGGTGGTTCTTGTCACACCTAAAAATCATTCATTTGCCTTGTTCATTTTAAATTTCCTGCATTAATCAATAGCTCTATAATTTTCTGTACTTACACTCCAGGACATGAAGTTGGAGAAGCCCCAATCATTCTCTTTGTGAAAGAACAGGTGGCTGATCCTACGGCTGAAAGACTTTTCGTCGTCTTTGTAGTTGATGATCTTCAGCATGGCTTGTGCATGACACGACCATGACCTAAAAACACCAAGAACAGGATCCATTACTTTTTGAAGAATTTCTTCCCATTGTGAGACAGGCACTTTAATTAATTTGATCATTTTCTCATAAGCAATCGCATTGCCTCGAATAAAAGAATTCTGGCATATGTGTCCAATGATGTGTGTTTTGATGCAGATCTGGATCCAATTGCAGAGTATACATATAATTTATTACTAAAATGACAGATATAGATATATTGTGTGGGCATGGTGGAGGAGTGAGCTATCCAAGTGAGGGCTCTCTAGTTTTGATTAGTAGCGTGACAGTACTAGTATCAAGGGAAGGATGCAAGAATTTGTCACTAAATATTCCTCAGAGTATTATGTCAAATCATGAAAAAAATGGAAAGAACAGTAAGGTAAGCCACCGAGAAGATCATGGCCATTGTGAAGGAGCTGCAGGGTGCCATTGGTAAGATTAATATGGCACTGGTGCTTCACTAGTCACAGCTTTATGTGACAAAGTGTGACAAAGAGAAAAGACAATGTGGAAAATGCACGTCATGTTGTGGGAGACTGTAACACATTTGAAGAAGGCTTGGTGGTCTAATGGGAGCAAAACTGACTTTTCTGCCTACTTTCACAGTACAAGCTACATTTGATGCGAAAACACTGCACATTAACACACCATGAATCATAGTGGTGCTAGAAGCATACAGTGAGGATGCTTCTTTACAACAAGCCCTGGTAGGTTTACGCAGCTAGAACGTCAATACAGAAAAATAGAGGGAAACCTTGAAGGAATCATTATGCAACTCCTTGATATCTGTACTTAATCTTTTTCTGTTGACCACTGCATCAACTGTGACTCAAAGTTATAAAAACACAGAAAACTGCGCCTTTGTGGGGAGGCAGCACTTTATATAGGTACCCTTATGTCCATGTTTTACTATAGTATACATCCAAAACTAATGGTTTAACTTCCAAATGTTACAGTGCTCAGATTGTACACACAAAGTGTCATTCAAAGCAACAAAAAATGTGAGTGAGCACGGGTTTGGTAGAAATTTCTGCTATTCACTGATTTAAAAAAAAGACACTAATGGTTTGAAAACAGATTGTGGAAAATGGTCTCTTAAATGAAAAATAATACTATGAAATATGTTAATTTAATGTTATAGAAGAAAGAAAACCATCAAGGGTTTTAGATGTGTGCCTATATATCTATACAATGTCATCGAACCAAGACACCTACGTAGAGTCTGACTCTGCATTGCACTGCAGGAAGAAGCCCACGCTCTTCTGGTGTGGCCTGTCAGGATAGAAGCGCGGCATCACCATTATCTTCCATGGAAGGTTCCGGACAAAGCAGGATGGGCTGAGCACCGACTCACTCAAGCGGCTGAAGCGCTCTACCACAAACCGGAAAGTTGCCTCTGATCGCCAACTGGTGTCTGTGGAATGATAGATGGAGAGGGGGAAAAAATAGGAAGGGTAGACGGTGAATAGACGAACAGGTTTCTTCCACCTTTCACTGACCTGGTGCAAGTGGTCATTGGATATCAACATTTTTTAAATTAAATCTGACACTAAAAAAAGTCTGCAGCCAATTAAGTTGAGTCATTACTTAGAACATTTTCCTCCACCGCATTAAAACAAGCAAGCGAGGAAGATGTTTGTGTGAATGCACATGCTTCTCACCATCCTCCATGTCCTCCTCTGTGTTGTTGTGTCCATCCGCCATAGCCACGTTACCATTGATCACTGGGTTGGCAGGGATTCTTGGAGGGTCGTCTGTGTCCCCAGCTGAACAAACAGAAACAATATGATGAGACTGTCTGAGCACTGCAGTAGGTGACATGATGGGTAGAGACCTGTCTTCAACCTTGTTGCTTGGCTATATGTACAACGTCTAGATACATAAAGAGATGGGGGGAGACACTAAAACACCTTTCTTACCAAGATCAATTAAATTTGGCATCAAGAACTGAAAAAAAAATGTTTGATGTTTTTCAAAAATATTTTTTATTATGTAGTTTTATGGCTTTGTTGTCAAAATTAAGGAAAATTCCAGTGGTTATTATTCCAGTTCTTAATCTTATTTTTGCCTAGTTTCTGTAAATACATAAGCAAGAATGATTCATTATTTAAGGCAAAAAAACAGCATCAATTAAGACAGGACATTTTTTTCATTGGGAAAAAATAAAGCAGTTATTCTACAACTACTGTGTCCATCTCTATGCAGCGTGATCCTTCCCTTTCCCTTTCATACATTTTACTGGGAAAACCCTGCTGAGACAGCATGACAGGTCTACTTTCCCAGTCTAACAGAGCGAGGGCAACAGAAGAGTGTGTGTGTGTGCGCGCTTGTGTGTGTGTGTGTGTAAGTGTAACAAAGACCATGCAACATTACAGTAGCCTGGGTTGTAATTATAGACACAATGCCGGATTAAGCTGCAAGTCATCGCTCAAACAAAACCACACGCGCACAAAGGACGACAATTATCCCAGACAAATCTTGAGACGGCTCGATGCAGAGTCTCATCTATCAAAACACATTGATGACACAATCAGAGGAGCTATGGGGAGACTTCAAGGAGTGACTGAAATCTGTCAGGATCCTGTGTTGATAACAATAATGGTCCAGAGGCCACATTTGAGAGAAACAACAGTATTAATATGATCACTCAAGCATAATGTCTCTAAATGTGTTGCTGTCAGTCCATCTTACACATGTGTTTATGTGTTCCTTGTCTTCCTCAGAGCTGGCAGACGCAGTGGTGTTAGTTGTGTGTGTCTCCAGGTAACGTTACTGACCGAGTCCTCCTTGTCCAGGAGACTGACCTTGTTTCCTCAAGTGGATTACACCTTGCTAACGGAGGCTGTCAGTCAACTCCTGTGACAACTTCTTGTTCCACTCTCTGAGTCAGTCTATCCTGAAACCTCTAAGAAATACAGACTAACAGATCAGTCACTGAAATCTGCATGAGCTGGATGTATGATTTCATATCAGACTAGAATTTACAAACTATGCAGGTGTATGGAGGGATTTGCTGTACAGGTGTGTGAAGTGTGTTTAACTAACAGCAACAAGGCTAAAACAGCAAAGTTGATCCTGTTACAATGACATGGGACTAAGAGGCTGAAATGCTGTCGGATGCATCAAACCACACTAAGCTCAGTTTCTCTAATTTCTAAATGTTTACCAATGCAGTAAAGGTATGAAACACTTCTAAAATAATATCCCGAAGAACAGATAATATCAAATGAAATCTTTACTTAAAATTTGTTAACTAGCATACTAATATTTACCTGTCATCTTGCCCCATTAGAGAAGTGGGGTTTGTGAAAGGTTACTTATTTTCTATCAATCTCCATAATTTTCAACATGTGTGGGCTATTACAGACATAAACATTAGCTTGACCATGTGACAGTAACATCATAGTCTTGTTGCTGGGGTAAAACGGACAAAATGCTGAGCTATGTGAAGAAGATGATGGAGTTATGCCTCAGCAAATATATGGAGCCTCAAAACATCAAATTAATGTGGTCTGATTTGCTATAAGCGGTGAGGGAAAAAGTGAGGAGTTTACTATGTCAACTTGTTAACTGTCCTATCCATGACGGGTGAACAAGAAACTAGTCTTGTGAGTGCACCTGCTCCTAATGACACGAGTAATAAAATTAATAACTAAAAAAAAATGCTGATGGCACCTGGGGATATAACCATTTGCTTATTTCTACAGATCATTAAATGAGTGTTACTGTATGCTGCCGCCTAATAACAAGTAACTGTGTGCGTGCGTATGGACATAATAAAATCACTAGGACTAAATGACGCAGTGATGCTGAGGGCTCCCACACGCCTCTTGTCGGTCTAAAGTTGACATTGGTTTAAAAAAAAAAAACGTTTTGGGAGGGACGGATGTTTGTGTGTAAAATGCTTGCTATATACGAGCAGAGGTGGCTCTGACTCCAAACCGGACTAACAAAAACACTGATCATTAAAAATGGCGAGCTCCATGCCGTTTGGTCTTCCATACAATGAAGCAGCAAATCCCCGCGCTGCCTCTGTGCGGGCCTGGCTTAACGTTACCGCAGCGGCAACTACCGCCACTTGCCAGCATTGCCGCACGTTTCACATAACACACTGTCAAACGTAAACATATAAACTAAGAAACGACTACAAAGGAGCATAATTTACATTCCGTTTTTATAGTGTCATTATCTCTACTTGAATGGCTGAACTTGTTATATTGTCAATTTATCGAATCGGGATTGACGCATCTGCGTTAGCCACTTAGCTACCAGGCAAACACTATCCACAGATTCATCTGCAGGCCGTTATTAGCTAACATTAGCTGGAACCACTAGTACCAGCTAACAAGCTAGGTTTAATGCTAGAGAAAAAATATTAACCAGGGTATGTATATTATATAATTGCATAGCAATTACAGACAACGGAAGAAATCTACATTACGTGAGGCAAATATTCAAGGCCTAGCATTCGAGCAACAGCCAAATTGAACGTTGCAAAATACAAGCCACCATTTTGGAACGCCACACACCCCCCTCCGCCAGCGTTAGCTGATCAGCTAACTAGCTTGCTAGCCAGCGAATAAACGCACCGAAATGGGCCTTGAAGCTAATTGCCTAGCTTACAATTAGCTGCCCCGCTAACAACGTTCATTACGTTTTCTTAACACATAATGTAAAAAAGATAACCGACGTTGTCCACACTAAACGTATTCAGTACACAGTAAAGTCAATTTTAGTGACTTCACACTTTAGCGGGTAAACTGACAAGATTTAACTTGTAACATTAACCGATATTTGCAGGCCGCATATCGAGTACAAACCATCAGGCACGATGCTAACACACTAACGTTACTGTGGCGAACTGTTATTAACGGACATAATTTGAACGTTATTAGTAAGAATAGAGAAGCTACTGTTAACTTAATTAATTGAGAATACCCGACTTTGACGATGAACGCAGGTGCGGGAACTGTCAAAATCCACCCTGAGCCCACAGTGAACGCAAAGCAAGCAAGATTAATTTACCTAGCGATGGTTCCATGTTAATTGCAAGACTAACAACCACACTGTTTACAAACATTTAGCTAGGTTATGAACGATAGGCGGGCCTGGAACTCTATGATTCCAAATGTGGTAATTTGGAAAACGACATCTGATAACTTATTACAGCAACTTAACATATACAAAATCTTAACAGTTTATGTTGAAATACAGTGACCTATCCGAATGATTCATTTGTCTCTAATCTTTCAACAGTACGGATGAACGAACGGTTATTATGAAGTATGTGCGAGCATATATAGAGAAAAACAAGCTAGCAAGCTTATAACGCAAATGAGGTCAGCTCTACAAAAGTATGCTGCAACGGACGCACAATCAGCAAAAATGCAGCCGGCTATCCTAGCTAGCTTCAGGCCTTGTGTTTACTGTAAAGTTCGGCTGAGCTTGCACAAATAAAACTTCGTGCATTTCTCGTGCAGCTGTTAAATTATATCAAATAAGGTCGTAAAGTCCCCGCTCACACTGCGTGGGTCCATGTCTTACCTTCCATCTCCATATCCTCCGGTTCACTGAGCTGCTGCTCGCCGGCTTTCTGCTGCTGCTGTTGCTGCGTGTGGTGATGGTGGTGGTTCATGTTGGCAGCTGCTGTGGTGGTGATGATGCGGTGTTCCCTATTATCTCTGTTACCCTCGACCTTGTCCAGGGCCGGCTCGGCGGGGAACCAGGTTTTGGGCTGCTGGTGAGGTGTGGTAGGATGCGGAGGTGGAGTGGTCAGGTCGAGCCTCGGCGGCCGGGCCTGCTCTGTCGCGACCTCGGCCTTGTCCGCTGTCAGCGTCGGGGAGTGAGGAGGGGAGGTCGGCGGGGGAGCGGGTAGAGAAACGCGGACGTATTTGCTCGCTATTCGCCCAATCTCGGCGCCTTTGGTGGGTGCGAGTCACTGGTTGACGGCGGGGGGGACGGGGGTGGGATGGATGGGTCGGAGCTCCGAAGAGGGAGGCCCGCTGAAACTAGCTTAATCAATCCGGCTTTACCCCGGGAAATGTGGGGCAATGAGACAACTCACAGCACGACCTGCACCTGGAAGAACAAATACCCTGTTTATAGCTAGCGTTAGGCTACCTGACACTAGGCAGCCAACTGGTAATATAGGTACAACAACAATGAAAACAAAGGCTCATTTGATGTAGACATACATTCAACAACTTTGCCTGCGATATCCCCAGTCCGTGTGCTCCTCCGATTGTCCCTCGTCTGGGGGAGAGCGGAGGAAAAAGCTATCCATTCAAACCAGTTTCCAATACGGAATAGCACTAACGTTAATTTGGAAGTTCGCGGAGACGAGAGTTGACACAGCCCGACATAAACCGATTCCCCAAAACCACCCCTAACAATATAAACGACAAAACGCGGCACCTCGTTGCATTTCTAGCTAACCTCTTGTTTGTGATGAAAGAATGTGCCCGGTCATACAACGCTTAGCCTGAGCTGTGTGGCCCTCAACCCGCTCCTCCCGTCGTTTGTGATGTGTTGAGTCTGAGGTAAATCTCAAAATGGCGGTCGCGCTCTTCTCTGAAATGTCACATCCGCATGGAGATCCAAACGAAACACTGGCCCATCCCCGGCCAGGTTCACATCCATGTTAAATGATAGCTATCAGGCGTGTTCATCTGGGGGGAAAAAAAAGGGAAATCAAATAACACTTAGTGTGGCGTATGAATTAGACAACCTACCATACATGTTGCATTGGGACCCTACAATCACAGATTTGCAGACATGAGTATACGGTCAAATGTATTGTCTGAATGTGGAAAGAAACTGAAGTAATGAAAAAGTATGATTTTGCTTTATTCAATTAAACCCATCTGTGAGACCTAATACTCCACTATTGCAAAAGTCCAGGAAATCCGAGTGTACTTGATAACTGCGCAGAGTATTCAACAGCTGTACATAGCCGAGGGCTGCAAATACACTTGGTGAGCAAAACTTATGAGCGCATTGATTGTTGTTTACTTAAAACTAAAGTATATGGAATAGTTTGATTAGATTTGAATCAATAGTGAAATGCATCTGTCAAAACCTTTTTAAAGGACACAGTTTACATTTTTATTTATTTTATTTACTTACTACTTTTAGTCGTATTTACTTACTAATATATACCAATTAATTTATATTATTTGAATTGATTATCAGTGTAACACTATACTTGTTATTCAAAGGCTGTTTGCTTAACGACTTACTTTAGTTGAACTTAGTGGAATTGACAAGAGAAAAATCTGTGTTTATTTATTATTTTTAACGTGACATCATAAATACGGGTTTATATTTTGGCTTTGTGCACGAGAATGATATGCTACAGAAATATTCAACTTCAACTTGTTATTATTATTGTGTCACTCAAACTGGAGGATTAAAGGTTTTGCAGGTGTTTTACTCACTCGCCTGACTCAGGCCCGTCTATGGACCAGAAACATCTTCACTCATTTCTCATGGTGTGCTTGTTCCAATTAGTTAATTAATTAATACACAACAAACTGAAATGAATGTCACTAATTCTATTTATTGAAATTGTTGACATTCGTATATGCTTATAACTACTCACTGGTGAAACATACCGACTTCTATATTAAATGTCATTATTTGGGACAACCTTAAAGTCACTGTACTCACTACCGAGTACCACTGACATGGATTACGTAAAAACACAATGCATTCCTTTATCAAATGAGTTCCCATATCCACAATGTTACAGTCACATTATCTGCAGTCACTGAAATATACAATCCTTCATATTTTGAGTAGCATTAAATGATACCATCCAGTGGGGGGAAATGATACTGCACCGGTTAGCATTAATGTCATTGCAGTTTTCTGTCTTGACTTATAATAACATTATAATATCTTATTAATATTATTATTAAAATTAAAATAAATCTAATAGATTGATACAGCTTATGCTAACGCATATGTCAAACTCAAGGTGAGGTTAAAAGTTGAATGATTGTCTTAAAACAAATCTATGCTGTTTTAAAGTGTGCATTGACCATAAACTACATTTCCCATGATGCATGTCGATTATGTTACCCGTGATATGACTGCTTCCCGCCACTAGATCGTAGTGTTTTCCACAACATTGAGAAATATATTAAAGCGATCCAAAAATGTCCCGGAAGAGGAAAGTTGACGCATGAGACCACAACAACAGGATATTTTTGATGTGGTTGGACAAGTCCGTAAGTAAAAATGGATTCTCCTGGGACACAAACACGCAGATGTCCGACACCATTACAGCTTTCCAGCGTTAATTAGACCTATAGAAGTGCAAAGTGAAATAGGACAATCTTGCCCAATTCCCAGTTTGTCAGAGTATCTCAGCCTCAGTTTCTGGTACCTTTTCATATGATCGGTTGGCGACCAAACTGAGCCGGTTAATGGATAAGTTTGATCTGCACCTCACTGACTTCAGAGCACAGCACTCAGGCTTTGCCATCTTTGCCAGTCCTTTCACCACCGACGTCTGCAATGCGCCTCATCACCTCCAGATGGCGCTGATTGAGCTTCAAAGCGATAATAGTGCGCACTTTATTGAACGGTTGTACATGCATTTTGTTTTGTGTTTATTATTTTCAGAACACGGTGTGTGAGAGGAGATCTACTCTGCGTGTTGAAGCAGAAGCAGCATCTCTTCATCAACTTCATGTAAAAACCTGATCAATATAGTTGTGTTATTTAGAGTTTATTACATATGCTACTTTCTATGTGCAGCAATGTATGTTTTTGTGTTTATACAGACAAATGTTTACTGTCTCCACTACTTCTCATTATTTGGATGGATCCCCCTGCAAGACTGTGTGCAGCCATTTGTTGTTTTTTTTGTTGTATGTTCTTAGCGCCTCACAATTGTTGGTTGTAGCACACGTTTAATGTCATAACGTTTGTTTGATGATTGATTATTTTTTTTCTTTATTTACTTGGATAGCTTATTTGTTGATTGATGAAGTAATATGGGTTTCTTAACTTGACAAATAAAAAATATTTATGTTGTGATAACAGAGCAACATTTATTGCAAATGCATAATGTAATATTTGGAACTTGAATAAGTAATAAATACAGAAACAGTTTACAATATTTAAGGAGTTGTTGCATTTATTTTACTCTTGTAGCTACATTTATACTATTATGTTAATGTGGCACCCCTGTTCCAACAGCAGTTTTCATGGCAAAACTCGCACTCTCTTGCAAGCTTTAGTAAAAGGCAATTTTCACTGAGCGTCTTTTGTGTCAATATTGTGACGGACGTGTTGGTAAAGCCAATGAAAATCTAAACTCGGAGCTCAAGCCCGCCCTGCAGTATCTATGTAGCCAGTTATGGTTAGCGTTTAGAGTAAAAGGCGGGACGAAGCGCATAACAGGATAGCTTGCGTTGTATATATTCTGATGTCGGCAACTAGGAAAAATAGTTAGCTAAGCTTCTCGTCACAGATAGTGGTAACAGCGAACTGAGAGATCTTATAGTGCGAAATAGTAATAACGGTAACAGTATTCATGAAACTGCTCACATAATTCATAATATCGTATCCTGTTATTCATCATTTAACACACAAAAGTACATTTTCTCCGAGTTTTGGTGTATTAAATGGAGGAGAAGAAGGAAGACGGAGACTCGGAGATACAGGAACACGGACCCGAGCACTGGTTCTCAAAATGGGAGCGGCAGTGTTTGGCCGAAGCGGAGCAAAGGGAGCCGAGCGAAGAGGAGGCCGACAACGAGCAGGAGAAACTGTGGCATCTGTTTCAGAACTCCGCCACTGCTGTGGCACAGTTATACAAAGGTTCAAATCGCCGCTGTCTGTGTGCTTGTTCCTCCGGTGTTGCCCACATTGTCAGTGTACTTCTGGCTTGTTGATTAGCAGCCTAGCGCCTTACTGAGCTGAAAATGTGAACTAACATTAGCGTCACATCGGTAGAATGCTAACTAGCTCGTTAGCAAACTCGCTAGCAAGGACTGGTTTACAGCTGATTTTGCAATGCTAAATTTAGCTAACGTTACACACAAATACGATTTTGGTTTTGACTACGGTCTGTTATATATGCGTTTATATAATGTGAAACAACCCGGCTTTATTGATAGACACAATTAAAGTGACTAGAAAATTAACATATGTTTATCGTTGTCAATAAACTAGCTTGTTGATACCCAAGTTAGGCATCAGCGGTTAGCCAACCTAACGTTAGCCAGGCTAGTTACAAAATGGCGATGGTAACAACAATCGTATCTACGCGACATACCCAGATGACAGTCTATTGAACACTGTCAGTGTTACCATCTGTTATACCGGACGTCGATAGTTAGTTCGTTCATATGTTCCGCAAATACACAAAGTTAACCAACACGAAACGCACACTTGTGTTTTAAGCGTCCGGTCTGCTGCTGAGTGGGCAGTTTGTTTAGCAACGTGTAGCGTTATAATCACAAAATGGCGAGGATATTATTGGTTCGCTGTGGAAAAAATGTTTTTTCCCCCCTTTAATCATATGGTTGCTACTTTTCAGTCATTCAATTCCTGTCCAAATCGACAGAGCCGGACGTGTTAAGTTTATCCATGTTTGACATGTTTGTTTGTTTGACATGGCTTTGCAACTTTACTGCTGAGAGGGCAGTTAAGTTGGTGTGTCGGTGCTTTCTTGCTAAACAAGCTGCTGCCAAGCTGGCCATCTAGCGCTGGCTGACAGTTATTTTTATGCCAAACCCTGTCTCTGCAATTGCAGATGCAAGACAAAATGGCGAATGAAAATTATATTCACCTCGACCCTATAATCACCAAGCTGTTGTGTCTCTCAGATGTTTTGGGTCACTTTAATCTCTATATAACAAGGCTTCTTGCTTTAAGATTATGTCTGCATGTCATGTATAGAAACCAAACATATTTTCTCTTTACTCTCACAGACAGAGTATGCCATCAGCAAGGCTTGTCATTGTGGGTGCCATTTCAGAACGCTGCTACAGCAGTAACCAACCTCTATAAAGGTAACCAAGAGCTCTCCTCTCTATCCTTGTACCTTTGAGCAGGATTTATTGATTTGCACCCTATATCACCTACAGTTTTAAGCTTTATTCTATCAGTATGCACTGTAGCTGCCTATCACTGTACTTGTAAACATAGACATGTTTTTATTGACTGGTCCATCCCTAAAGTGGTAAACAAACACAGTCATTATCACCCATATCAGCTGATATTGATTAGTCTGTCACAGGGCTTGTAGGTTTTCGTATATCAGTCAAAGACATGTTCATTGTGTGTTTGAAAACAGACTACAGGTTAAAACTTTTCTATAACAATGTCAGGAATCCACCAGTGAAACACAGGTTGTTTGTAGTAGTAAGAATGAGATTGGACTGGACTTTCACTGTGGCAGTCTACCTCCAAAACACAGGCAGAAGATTCCAAGGTGGATTATGTACTGGTGCTAATGGGTGGTGAATAGCTGTCACCTTCTAGAAGAAACGAGCTATGGACCAAAATACTGTCACTTTTAAAGATTCCATATGTTTTGTTTTGCTTTGAAATGCATGATAATGGGGATTAATATATTTGTTGTGTTAAACCATTGCAGAGAGTGTGGAGGCCCATCAGAGAAGCTTTGATCGGGGCCTCCAGATAGGCCATCAACGCCGTAACAAGGTTGGTTTGTTGGCCTAATTGGGGACCTCAATTCTATTGTATCTAGATAAACTGATATTATACTTTATTGGTCTGTTTAAATCCAAGATGCTCAAAAACTGCACCAGGTTTACAGAATTGGGGCATTAAAGGGCAAAAGAAATCATGGATGAATGACCCTTGCGTTGTATTGCAGGATATGTTGGCCTGGGTAAAAAAGCGCCGGAGAACCATTCGTAGAGAGGATCTTATCAGCTTCCTATGTGGGAAAGCGCCACCTCACAGGAGTAGCAGGGCCAGCACCCGGTTGACCATGGTGGCCCCCAGTCGGGCTAATTCACCAGCTGAGACTGGCTCATCTGTGGAAGCAGACCTCCAGCCTTTCAGGGAGGCCATAGCACTGCACGGTAAGCTTACACACCAGTGGTCATTCTAGCCTCCATCACAAACTTCATTTACAACTCAGGAGGCAGCTAAAAATTTTAGATAAATCAGTGGCACTGCTGTTCTTCAGTGCAAGCATAATGAACCACTGATGATGTTTATCTGTTATTGTGTGTGCATGCTCTTCTTTGTAAAAACCCAATAAGTGTGTTAGAGTGTGTGAGTCCACATGTGGCTCAGAGATAAGGGAATGTTGTGCACGGGTACAAGTGCAAGTATTGGCCAATAGTGAAAGAGGGCCTCACTTTGTCAGCCCTCGGAGTATGTGTGTGACAGAAAGTCTCACTGAACCAAGTTTTTAATGGTAGTGCTTTTTAAATATGTAAATGAATCTGTTTCTATTTGTAATTCATTTACATAATGTTTCTGTTGTTCTGACAGTGCAAAACATTTAGTGCCTCGCATTTTTAGGGGTTGTTTTCGGGTGTCACTGAGGGCAGAGTGGATGATGTTAGGCATTTGGTGGTTTAGGTTACAGAAATGCAAGTTCAGTGAGAAGGTTTCAGGGCATCTGAAACGTTCTGTCATCAGATACCTTTTGCATTTTAACATCAATGTTTTTGTGTGTTGGCACTGATAAAAATCATTTTAGATTTGGACGGGAAAAAAATAAACTTTGACATAACCTGTGTGTGACAGAGAGAGAAATGGCTGCTTCAAATGCAGTTTCGTGGCAACCATCTTAACAAATCCCTTCTCAAGCAGCCTGAACCTTGTGACTCCTGTTCTCTGAAATCCAAACTGGAGACGGGAACAGGGAATGAAATAACAGCCCAAGCAAGTGACTTTGATTAATGATGTCCTGTCAAGTACTTGGTTGTGTGTACATCAGAGTCCTTTAAAACTGAATGCAGCCGTCATGCACATAAAAACATTTGACAAGTGAACATGTGCTAATAGCAGCTTGCCTCAAAAGTGAAGTTGCTAAATGTACGTTTGTATAGCAGCAAGTTAATCAAAGACCTGTATTGCTTTTTTATTTTTAAATACAGGGCAGGTTATCAATATCGGAACTAAGTAGCTTGCTTATTTCTCCATTCTCTGTTTCTGCTCTCTTATCTGTCCTCCAGGTCTGAGTGGAGCCATGGCGAGTATCAGTGTGCGCTCTGGCGCACCAGGGTCCCCCACACACGTGAGCGGGAGCAGCAGTAATGGAGGTGGTACAGGTGGTGGTGGATCTTCCGGCTCAGGGCCGGTTTGCCGCAGCAGACGTAACGGGCTCCAAGACGTCGACCTGAACACTTTCATCTCAGAGGAGATGGCACTGCATCTGGACTCTACAGGCTCTGCCTCTGCTGGAGGGGGAGGAACCAGGAAACGAAACTCCACCCAGTGTAGTGATGTCATCACAGACTCCCCTACTCACAAACGCAACAGGATGATCTGATCTACTGTCTGCTCGTGTGTGTGTGCGTGCGTGTGAGCGGGTTGGGGAAAGCCTTCAGAGCCAAGGCTAGGAGAGGGGGATGGATGGGACAGACGGACGTTCGGATCCCTGGCTGTGCAAAAGAATCTCGGCTGAAAATGAAAACGGAGACTGGAGGCTTTTAGCTCAGTCTATTCAAATGTTGGATGAATCTATTCCTTGTCTCCTTTCCCTACACCAGTACTTCAACAATCAAAACACTGTGTGCAGGTGTGTGTTCGGGTGACTGGGAGGTCTGCACGAAAACCCACACACCCCTCAGACATTGCTGCCCTGGAAAGGAGACAACGAAGGAAGTCACCAACTCATCCTGGGATACAGACAGCTCTTAAAGGGGTGAAAATGCGCTGTGCTGCTTTAAAAGTAAAAGCCACTTGATCCTTGACACATTTGTGCCCTTCTTCCCTCCCTTAACCTCACTCATCCTCACCCACCACCTTAATAAGGAAGTGAGGGCCATGATCAAATCGTCTCACTCAGTGAATGGAGTAGCTCGCCAAAATGTTGGGCCCAACTCTTGTCAGAGACTCGCCTCTGCGTCCAACAACCCACCTGTTCTTTCTGTTACTTCGTCATTGCAGCTCTCGGTTGACGTTGCCTGACAGTGGTGGAGCTGAATCGCCCAGTAGGAGTACATCATCCTGCCTCATCTGTCGCTTGTAACAAGTCATGTTTCTCTGGCTACTAGGTTGACGGCATGTAACTACCAATAGCAGGCTATTGATGTTGGACATTTAGACCATTTTCTCTGCTAACTCTTCTGCTTCATCAAGTGGCTTGATTTAGTTCAGGCCAGGTTTTTGTTTTTAGTTCTTAAACCACCAGTGTTAAAATTCTAGGTTTGTTGTCACTGTTTGTCGCAGTGATGGCCAAAATAACTTTGCGTTCTCTCTCCACCTTTTTCTTTGTTGTTGTTTGCATTTGTTGAGGGTAATGAAAAGGAATATTTTTAGTTCTTTGTGTATACAGCTTCTCAGACAGTCCGTTTGCTGACTGTGACGCCCTCTCCCCATTGCCCTAGTCTTATTACAAAAAACAGCTGCTGTTTTATGTGATTGTGTGATTATTCTGATGAGTTGCAATAAGGATTTTTGCACTTAGCTTTCACCTCCAACTCATGCAAACAAATCGGCTCTTCCATTGTATCCCAGTTGTAGCCTTGTCCAGCCCTCAACAGGTCTGCTTTTGGCCTGATCACACATCATATACCAGTTGGTGCTTATAAAAGAAGTAAACACTTGGTATGACTGGAAACGAAGCTCTAGTTCCAACAGCCCTTCAGAGTGGGGTGTTTCTGCGAGTGGGCTTTATTTGTATTCCTCCACCTGTATTCAGAGAATTCTTCCCTGTATGACAAATGATAATGATTTAACTTATTAAAAGATAATCGGTGCTGTTTAAAAAAAACAAAGAAGAAAAAAAACAAGCATAAATGACAGAAATGTTCTCAGTTTCTCAACAGACCCACAGAACATGCCAGCCAGGTGCGTACAAGTCACTGAGGGTAATTTGGCCAGAGTGTCTGCTTGGGTGTTGGGACACGGTCTGCTTTTTCTAAAAGGGGTCTGTGCATTAAAAAAAAAAAAGATGAAGTGGATGGGTTTGATTTTACTTGGTACAGGATGATGCAACTTGTTGCTTGTTTCATTCTTAAAATGGTTGTTGCCTTCCATCCTTCTCTGTAAGGGAGCAGAGTAGGAGACACTGATATCACACGAGTCAGAAATTTGGGTATATTTAGCAGTTGTAAAGTAATGTGAACTGGTACTGTACTGATGTTTGACTTTTATTTTAGGATAGTAACAAAAGATTGGGTTAAATCTAAGGTCTTGTTTGGTGACCACAACAAACTCAGTTGTTTAATGGAATATGCTTTGATTTAGCATAGGACGCTAACAACGTGTAAGTGATTTAAAAAAAAAAAAAACTTTAGTCGTCTAATTAGTAAATGCATTCTAAATATTTCCAGTGATGCCCTGCCGTAGTGGTGGTAAATTGTCGGTGAGGCGTATAACCATCAGCCTGTATTGCTGACTTGTGGAGATGTCGATGTTTCCTTCTCTTGTTCCCCCCCTCATTTTCGTTGACTTGTTCACTCCCTCTCACCTTTTTTATGACCTGGAACGTGAGTTTTCTTTAGTCGTATAAAGCGTTGCCAGTTTTTAACTTCTGTTACGTTTTGGTCACAGATTTCATTTTTTGCGTATAGGTTGGCTTTTTTTCCTATTCATACACAATAGCTGGCTAGTCGGTGAAAGAAATGAACCACGCTGAGAATTGTTGATTCTGTCCAAATGAGTACTGCGTTTAAAGAGTTTGTTCTTGCATATAAGTGAAACCACTGAATAAGACAGATTATACATGTAAAACTTAATATTAGGACAGTTGAGATTTAATTTGCCTACAGAGAGCCTCTGACTATGATGGAGGGTCAACAAGTAATCACGGGTGAGAAGTGAACAACGTCTTGTAAATTGTAGGCAGCCTCTGCTATCACAGGTCTAGTGAATAATGTACCATAGGAAGGATCCTCTTTTTGAAAAGGAACTTCAGCCCTAAAGGTCCTGTTTCGTCAACCTTGCAGAGTGTTTATGAATACGGTGCAGGGGACCAACAGATTGGAAATGGAGTGAATCCAGACAGCTCACACACACACTCATCATTAAATCACAGGAATGCATTTAGAATATTTTGTAATTTCTTTTCCTTCCAGACACTTTACTCACCGTTTTGTGTGTTAACACTCCGCATTGGTAGCACTCTTGACTGAAACCAAATGGCGCATTTAGCTACAAATGAGTAGTTAGAACCTCCCCAGAGTTTCTGTTGCATGACAACATGTCGGCTAAAGGCGAGACTGTATAAAGCGTTTGCTGACAAGAAAAAAAAAATAAACTAAACATTAACTAAACAAAGGATAGTTTTCCTAAAGACTCAACTCAAGAGTTGTCTATGTGCTGTCCTTCCAGTCCCAGTGTTGCGAGCTGCAGCATTGACCCCTGCTGACTAGCCTGGTTATACTAGAGGGTCGACTTTGTGTTTCTTTTCTCTCCCTGAGCCAGTCGTAGGCCTTCATCCATATTGTTTCAAAAGGCTGACTCATGCCACGTCTCCGGAGCCAACACTATTATCAGCTGTTTCTTGATACTTATTTGTTTAAAAAGTAATAAATGGCTAATCTATATACTTAACATTTAATTGTTGGTATGATATGTGGTTCACATTGTAAAAGAAATAAAACCATTGAGTTGCAATTGGATGGACTGTTTCATTTAAAAAAAAAAAAAAAAAGGAAAATGTCAGAGCTTTGTTTTATTTGGTGATTTAAGAATCATTTTAGATAAACATCAAAACAAACTTCTAACTTTCCCTTAAATAATGGATCTGATGAATTTGTGATTAGTATATGAAGTATAGTAAATAGATACATGACTTTTTTCTATTTCAGTATATCTGATCAATTTGTCAAAGGAGAAAATGTGTATATATTTAACAAGAGAAACCGATATGGAAATGACGAACAGAAAGGACTGAGTCAGTGTTTATCGTTTAGTAAGTCCCTGCTACAGACCACTAGGTGGAGCCACAGGAACACATTAGAAAGACTTAGCTTTCTGTGTTTGGTGTCACAATAGTTGCATATTATCCTTTTTTCTTACTGTAGTGGAGCTAAGACTTGATATGTCTAACAATAGACACAGATTTAAGCATTTATATTTATTTATTCACTGCATTATTTTAAAGTGTTTGCTCTGGCTAGTGGACGCTCACAGAACATTACCAAGGGTTTATCCTGCACACAATAAACAACATATTCAGATTAACCAAGGCAGTTGATTTGATTGTTTGAAACATAATCAAATGGTATTAAATACGGGTCTGTGAAGGAGAAAGCAAACAAACACATTTAACAATGAGAAGAAAACAATAGCATACTTCAATTAGCGCGCTGCCCTGTCAACATCCTCAAAAACAACTGATGTTACAACTGCTTTGGTCCAAGGGTGTCTTATATAACAAGCTGTGCACCTCCACCCTTCACCTTCGTTTCACCTGCAGCTTCTCCCAAAGCAGCAACCTCCTCCTCCAAGCTGACTTCCCTCGCTCCTTCAGCAACCGTACAGAGGTCCATGAGTTTCTCCACAGCACACTGACAAGGAAAAATGTCAGACTATATGAACTTTAGAAAATGAAAATATGCATTCATAAGAGGATTTGTATCTGAACTGATTGGGGATGGTAAACATGAGTCTTCTGTGTGCAGTTTAGTAGCAACACTTTCTAGGATTAAAACTGTTAGCTCTCACTGCAGTTTGGAGCTACAGAGATGCACAGCTGTATTATATTTTATTCCGTATGTGTTTTCCCCATACTGAAGCAACAAGAATCATATAACAGAACCAAATGTTTTTCCTTTTGGCTGAGAGAAACCCGGGGCCTCTGAGAGGTGAAGGATGGAAGGTGAGCTCTCAGAGTCCTTTTAAGTCTAGTGAGTGACCTCCACCCTGAAGGTGGAAAGTGGGTGGGCCCTGCTGAAAGTTTGAAGGTGGAACTCAGATCTGGCTGAGGGGCAGGAACTTCTGATAGTAGCTCTTGGTCACGTCGATCATCAGGTCCTGCGTGCACTCCGGGAGCTCCCCTGAAAATAGACCTGAGAGAGACACAAAGACCCAACAGTGATAAAGACACGATTGAGAGTAAACAGAGTTGAAAGAAACAAATGTTAGACAGGTGTGTGTGTGTGTGTGCGTGTGTGTGTGTGTCTGGCTGACCTGGGCATCCGGAGAAGACAGTAAAAGGAGGCACCACTGTCTCAGGAGGGAGCACAGTGTTGTCTAAGATCTTGCAGCAGTCCTTCAGCACACAGCGGCGACCCTGCAGAAAGAAGAAGAAGAAAGCAAGTAAAAAACATTTGCTTTACTGCACCTGTGTTTTATTCAGACTGTCCAATGAGCAGTGGTAGACTGGGCTATTCTATTGGTAAAAGACATATTGTTGCAAAATTAACAGCGAATAAAATAAAGTATATGCTGCATATCTGCCACTGTAAATGGCTCCTGCTTTTTTAATTAACTTATACAAGTTATTATCTGCTGTTTATTGTCAAGTCTTGTGCTGTCAATCACCTGTCCTTTCAGGTTTGACTGTTTGGGCTCTGGCAACATCCAATGGCCACTTACCTATTCTTACATTATTTATTAAGAAAAACAGTGAAATATCAATTTAAGTCCCCTGGAAACTAAAATTAAAGATATTATGACACTAAAAGTTACAGAGCATGGACTGTAATATCTTTTTTTTTAATATACAGCATCCCGATTTTGTAATAAATGAAGAATCAAGGTGAGGCAGGGATAATTATTAATTGATTATTTAATTATTATAAGATATAATCTGCCCAACTACAACAGCTAAAAAATTTTTTTTTAGTTTTAGTTCATAATCCAACTCATGTCTGAGTCTGTATGGTTGGTCTCCACATGACTACCATGTGATTGTTTCTCCACAGGCAACCACAGACACTGTTTCTGTTTTCTCTCTTGAGCAGAGCTTCATCTCTCTCTCTGTATATTTTTCTTCTCCTGCCACTCTGTTTGGTTGTGTGTGTTTGTGTGCGGTTTGACGCCACTCACTATGACACAGTTCTTGCCAATGTGGACGTAGGAACCAATCTGTGCCGCGTTAACCACACAGTCCTCCTCGATGAAGACGTGGTCTCCGATGTGCAGCGGGAAGAAAGCCACTCTGGAGGTGTTGGAGAAAGAGGTGGGTTTCAGGTGTTTAACGGACAATTACGTCACCATTTCACAAAGCTCAAGATGCAACCTCACATGCCTCGTTTTGTCCCAATCAACAGTCCATAACCCAAAGATGTTCAATTTACTATCATAGAGAACTAAAGAAACCAGAAAATATTCACATTCAAAAGTTGGAACCAAAGAGTTCTTGATTTAAAACAGTTGATTGATCACTGAAATAGTTGTTGATTAAACTCATAGTTGATCGACTAATCTATTGATTGGCTACTCATTGCAACTCTACAGTAAATTAACCTGTTGTTTCAGTCATTTTTATAACATTTACTGGTTCCAGTTTCTTCGATGTCAGGAGTTCTTGTTTTTTTGTTTTTTTTGTCTTATATACAATCTATGTAGTAAACTGAATGTATTTGGGTTTGGACTGCTGACAGGACAAAGTAAGACAAAACAACTAATTAATAAATTTACTTAATTGGTAATGAAAGTAATTGTAGCAGCTCCACATTGATATTGTAATAATTTGGAAGTCTTTTAAATACTGCCTTCCATGTCAGTGAATTCATTTAACCATATAGTTCTGCATTAATTAAAGAATAAATACCTGCTTCCATTTATATCCTGATTATTAATATATTTTCCAGGACTATATCACCCGCCCCTCTAGGAAAACACCACCTGTCGTGCCCTAATTATTATCACGTTATCCATATTTTGAATTCTAAAAAAAAAATGTGGAAAAAGTATATGGTGTCAATTCTTCCAACACTAGCCCGAATATTTACATAAGAATAGGAAGCTTTACCCTTTGCTGAACTTTTTGAAAGGTGGTCGTATGACGCTCCGGCTCTTGACAACACAGTGTCTCCCCACCCTGACGTTAGCCAGGTCCCCTCTGATGATGCAGTCATTCATGACAATAGTCTAGAGGTAGGGACGGGACAAAACACACACACACACACACACACACACACACACACACACACACACACACACACACACAGAGAGAGAAAATAAAATATATCACACAGCTGAAGGGGGAGAACAACATTACCGATATGTTTGTGTATGTCTCCCTTACTTTGCCATTAAGGACGATGTTTTGACTCCCACACAGCACCGACTGTCTGCTTACTTTGTTGCCAGAAGCCTGAAATAAAAGGACACAACGGATTAATATTTGATAAAAACGCCCTACGCCCTCAGCTACCAGCTAGCTAAATAGCGAGCAACTAGCTAACAACGGCTTAAAATCGTACACATTACCGTCTCAATGTACTCCGCTTTGTTGTATAGTATTTCAGACAACTCCATAGCTATGAATTTAGTAAGATATTAAAGACAGTGATGAAAATTCAATAATAAAAGCTAACGCATCTGTCTGTTTTTACTGTGCTGTTTCTTCTTCTGCGGACTGTGATGAATGGATTTTCAGACCATATGAGTTGAGTGCACATTCATCGATGGATTTCTTAAAGGAAAACAAAGCATCGTTTCCGTTGGTATTTCCGTTTTTAAAATATACCGTACAAGAGTTATAATGATAATAGTGTATTCATCCTGCACCCCGAGGCAAGTTAATTATAGAAGATAATTATTAAACAACTAATCCTTAATATGACTCTGTGATAGATTGGTCGTTTTTTTAACAGTTGTATATTTTGGCTTAGCTAAACAGTAAATAATGCCGGGTAAAGCACAAAAAATTCAAGTTGCAAAACAAAGACGCAGCCATTGAAGACAGTGATGAAAATTCAACAATAAAAGCAAACATATGTGTTTTTGTACTGCTTTTTCTTCTTCTACAAACTGTGATGAATGTGTTTTCAGACAATATGAGTTGAGTGTAAATTCATCGATGGATTGGTTTAAATCCTTGCTCCTCGGTACATTTATTATTAATTTTTTCTTTATCATACAAGTAGAAGTTTACAGGTGTATAACTTGCCTTGTCTAAACAGTAAACAAATGCCGGGTAAAGTATGTTGCAAAATAAATACTGCGCATGCGTACTGCGCCTGAGCCTGCTTCTTCGCGTCGCACGCTGAGAACGTCCTCCGTCACTTCTTTCTCAGTCATGGCGGCCCGTGTCCTGGAGCAGTGTGTCCGATCTCTCGCCCGGCCTTCGCTGAGGCTTTTCTCCGGTAACTTGGCAGTCAGAGTCGTTGCCGGCCCGGCAGTAGCTATCCACCGGCCTCTCTCCTCCGCCGTAGACAGCCGGAGGACGCGGTGGCTCGCGCAGAGCAGGGTGAGTCTCGTGGGGCCTAGTGACCTACCGACGTCTTTCAAAACTGTCCGGTTAACACGGCCCGTTGGAGTTTATAATGGCATGCAAGCAGGTTATTTAACCACGAGTAAAACGATATTAGTGTTAAATCCTGCTTGACATCATTAAAACACGAACAGTTACATTTATAATTGGCGTTTTAGATTACCGGCAAAGTTGTTGAGCTCACTGACACACACATCGGTGCTGTTGCTGCAACAACATGAAGGTTTAAATGAACCTAAGCGCCTTTTCACCGACACCACAGAGAGACAGAGATTTTAGCCAAGGAAAGCTAACCATGCTTTTTTCCCGTTAAGCATGATGCAAAGTGTCGTAAAATATTGTTGCAGCTCAGGAGTATTTCAGTGTTGTTTGAAGCTAATTACTGTTTGCGTGGATGCGAACATGATGAGTTACTGTGATGCTGCCTGTAGTAGGAGGATGTCATACACACATGCATTTAGCTCGTCTGTTAAAAAGTCATCCAAGATATTTAGAAGCGTGTGTACATGTAAACTCCATGTGCTTTACATTCAGGAGGGCGTTTTCATCTTAACTTAATTTAATTAATATTTTCTGACAAATGCAAATATCAATATGTTATATTCATTACATACATGTTCGTCTCTTCTGCATCGCCAACTATTTAAACTGCATCCGTGTGATGCAGCTGTTTACAGTTTGTGCTTGTAACAGTTCGACCCACAGAGTGAAGTGCACATAAACCACTTAAAGCTCATTCATTGGCCGATATCTTCCCTTTCCATGACCTCTTTTCCACCTCATCGTCCTTCCCAGGTTCCCTCTGTGAGTGTGTTGTGCAGACAGTATGGAGACCTGCCCCCCCTCACCTTAGAGACCATCAAAGACCGCGTCATGTATGTCCTCAAGCTCTACGACAAGATTAACCCAGAGAAGGTGAGCGTCTACGCCGTCTATTATAGACACTCCTGGACCTTCAAGTGAAGCTGTCTGAACAGTGAAACTCATTGAATTCTTCTCTGGTGTATATGAAAGGCTAATGTTCAGCAGCAGATTGTTAATGAGTATGAATAATACTTCCATAAAAGTCTTTTGGTATTATATTTAATAAATGTATTTAATGCTTGTCTGTCTGCGGGAGAATCAAACCATGTGTTGCAGTAAGACACATATTCCAATGATTGTGATATACTTGATTTCTGCTCCACAGCTGCAGACGTCCTCCCACTTTATGAAAGACCTGGGTCTGGACAGCTTGGACCAGGTGGAGATCATTATGGCCATGGAGGATGAGTTTGGTAAGTGTCTGTCGGCATGACAACCTGTTTGAGGGTTTAGGAATCAGGTCAGCAAGGGAGAAACTGAACTGTTGTGTGTGTGTTAAGAGCAGTAATGGACTTTTTAGAAGATGTTATGTCTTCTTCTAACGTTGAAGTTTGTTTATTATAAAAATCCTAAAATGAAAGCTGGTACTCATGGTGTCAGGAAGCATATACTAGTGAGTTGTGAGGGTTTTTTTGTCAATGTGAGAATGTTTAATCCGATTTAAGGTGGCATGAAAATGGTTAACTTGGCTTGTATTTATATCATTTTCTAGATTTTTTTTTTTGGTTGTAGGTGCAGCACATGTTGGTCTCTGCAATGTGCTTAGAGGATGTTGTGCTCGTTTCCTCTGCAGGCTTTGAGATCCCAGACGCAGAAGCAGAGAAGTTGATGACTCCTGAGGAGATTGTACAGTACATCGCAGACAAGAAGGACGTTTATGAATAATCTGTACTGTAGCTCACTTCAAAGGCAAGTCTCCCTCTGATGGTACATCATTTGTTCTCAGGGAATCTTCCATCGATATAAAATTCAATCAAGTTAAATTGATCCAAATTTAGTTGTAAGTAGTTTGTTTTAATATTCCCTTTTCCTTTTCTTCCAGAGGTTTCCCAGAGTGATCCCACAGACAGACAGGCGCTGAAATATTTTCCACTTCCTGTCAGCTGTTGTCTTGTTTGACTGTATTTAAATTAACATGTGCTTCAGGAGCTTGGAGATTAAACTAAGCAACATATTAAACAAGATTATCACAGTTTGGGATTTTTTTTTCCAGCTCCACCCTGTGGTTCCGATGTATAATTTCTCATGAATAAGTCAATAAAGACACATGCTGTATAAGTCTGTCAGTGTTGTGATATTTAAATCTCGTTACGAGGATCATGTGTTTCAGATGTCATGAGGTTAAAATCACTTGCCAGTTTTAGAAATGACAGACATAGTTGAGGGTCACAGAGTCTTGTGAACCAACAAAGTCGTCCACTAAACATTTGTCATGCTGCAGCTGTTTTTAGCAAAATTCAGCATCAACAATGAATAAGAAATTTCCTTTCATTTTTTCCTAAAACTTACTGCCAGTCCACTGAAATACATATACACTTGTCAACAAGAAGCCACATTAGCCGTTTCAAACTCACATTATGGATTGTGTGTGTACTTACAGTGTACTAATGTAAAGTTATCTGGCAAAGTAATATGAGGAAATGGTACAGGAAGATTACCTTACATAGACTTAAAATTGAAAAGGTTAAGAACTGTTACACATTTGATCTTCTCTCAATGAAATTAGGGGAGACAAAGTAAAAAGTAGCGACCACTGAGTCATTGTTAGTCTTTTATTGAGGGTTGTACCCAAGTTATACAGCTTTGTATGCCGGCTGTGGGAGCCGGAGGGTTACAAACAGTAATCAGTATACGAGTACAGCCAACAGAAGACCTACTACTTACTACTCTACACCTTAGTACAGATTCTCTTAAGAGCACTAAAATCCAGAAAAAAATAAGGAAAAAAAAATACAGAACAAACCAAGCAACAAAGAAGAATAAAAAGATTAAATGAAACCAAACAAATAGACAGCATCAGAGGAGACATTCATTATTAGAGCACACTGGAGTTGGTTTTCTATACCATGTAATATCAGGCGACTTCGTTTTTTTTTTTTGTCAATTGTTATACCCATACAAATAAAGATTGTCCTTCAAAAAGTGCAGTTTCCCCCGAAGTTTAAGATAAAATCCTTTGATGACCCGAGGAAGACATTTGAAAATAAAAAAAGGTCCTCTCGTTGATTATACACACTGTATGTTTTATTTTTATTTTTATTTTTTTTTCCAACAGTCTCCCAAAGCAATGTGCATAATAGGTTTACAGGAAATCCAACTACACACTGTGGATTGATAGAATCTCTATATTTATTTTAAAAAAAAAACCACATTGTAGTTGTGTAAAATTTGCAGTTTCACTGGCCTCACTCGGCTTATTGAGGAGGAGACAAGCTGTGAAAGTAAAGAAATGGACTTTGCAAATCTTAACCTGTCCTCCTCTCCTGCTACAACTGGCCCGACGGTTGCTAGGTAATAAAGGTTTTTCAGTTTTCATTATTATTATTATTATTAGCAGTAGTAGTAGTAGTAGTAGTACTAGTAGTACGATACAACGATGGCACAACATGTTTGAGGAATATTATTGGGAATCCCATCTCAACTGTATTTAAAAAAAAAAAAAAAAAAAAAAAAAAAAAAAGACTTTGGGGATTTTTTTTTTTATTAAAGAAAGCAAAAAACCCAAGGTGGACATGGAAGCCTGGGTTCAACACTCCACTGCATAGTCTCTCTGAGCAACACCCACCCCGCCCCCTCTATGCTGCACCCACCCACCTCCCCAGTAACCCACCCACCCCACCCACATCTTTGTGCTGGTTAGACTAAAGCTTTTCAGGGTTTGTGTGTATTCATACTAAATGTAAAATGACAAAAAAGACAGCAGATTCTCACAGTTTGTGTTTTTTTTTGTGTTTGTTTTGTTTTTTTGTTGTTTTTTTTTTTATGTGTGTAAAGTCAAAAGAAATAGGTCTTAGCGCTTTTGATTGACAGTAGGAGCCGTTGGGTATGTGTTACGATATAATATAGCATTTGCTCACAGGATAGTTAAGTCAAGAGAAAAACAAAGAGTCACATTATTTTTCTTAAATATTAAAAAGTAGTAGAGTATCACCAGCCAGCTTCCCTCCTCTCCTACACTCTTTTCCTTCCTTCCTCCCCTCGTCTGGCCCTGTTGGGAAGCTGCTTGGCAGCCCTGGGGATTGTACATTGCTCATGGTGGTTTTCACTTACTGAAAAAAGGTTTTCCACACATCATCCTTTTGCAAATTACATTTTTTCTTCAAGCATTTAACATTGTCCAGCTTTTTAAATACTCAAACACACATACGACAACAACCCCACTCCTCAAAAAAAAAAAAAAAAAAATCCCTTTCCTTCCCCCTCACCCTCCCTCCTCAATTTGGCATGATAATGTGTTCAAACACACACTTATTTCTGCACGAGACTGGGTTTTTGCATCTTCCCCCGCACGCGCACACACACACACACACACACTAACAGTAGATCAGACGAGATGGAAACAGAGCGAGATTAAGCTGGGAAGCTAAACAGTAACATGAACATTAATGAGAGGCGTTTTACAGACATTGCTTGTCCCTTCTCTAACAGCAGATCAATGCTGCTTCCTGAGCTACTGACCAGGGGTCAGTTTAGTCCCACTAATGGTTAAAGTAAGGATAATGAGGAGGGACAAAACTGCTCCCAGATCAGCACTAGGAAAGACACATTGCCAAAATCAGAATGAACGAAGTGTAAAATAATTTAAATCAAGAGTGGAAAGGGAATAAAGACTATTTAGAGTTAACTTGCCTCCTGTCAGTTTTGCGTTTTCCTCTCCTGTAGTTAAGCTTAGGAGTTGGTGAGGGAGATCTGATCCTGGATAAGCCAGCGAAGAGGCAAGTGTAACCCTGTGTCCCTGAAAAGCCAGGAAGAACCAGCCGATCATAAATCACATGCCCCTGCCTGAGACACCACGGGCCAACGAGAAGCCTCACCTCATTTCAGTCAAGCTCAAAATGCGAGCATCTCCACGGCAACAGCTACTCATCTATCACCATGACAACCACGTGCAGTCAAAACAGTAGTCGAATACTTACACAAAAATGAAAACAACTAGCATAGGTTGCTGTATTTGATTTGCTGTATGGTGGTTCCATGTTTTTTTTTTTCTTTTCTTGAGGTTGATTAGGTGCCGGAGAAGGCAGATCGAGGCTTCGGCCTTTATTTATACTTTTTAAAACCGTTTTCAGCTACATTCTGGCTCAGTGCAGGCGGCGTGGCGAGGTCGCCGCTCTGACTGGCCGGCCCAATGAACAGGGAGAGGTAAACCTGGAGAGGACGACACACACCCTCCCCATTCTCTTGCTCCCTCACTGGGACCAAACAAAGCACCATCTTCTATAGTCACAGCGCACGCACACACACGCACACACACACACACCTTCCACTTCAGTTGAGAACATGTAGACGTGCACACATTTTACCCTGTCACAGACACACCTTCTCCCTCAGACAAACTACATCGCCGACGCCCGTCTCGGCTTTGCTCTCCGCTCGCTTGGCCTTTTCCTCTAATCCACCCAAGTGCAAAATCCAAGGCTCCTCAGTTCAATTTGTCAATTAAGTTACTCAAAAAAAACAAATGACATACATGGTTCAGATGTTCCACTTGATAACAATTGTTAAACAAGACAAAAATTAATATCACACAAAGAGAATATATATATATATATATATATATATATATATATAGTTTTAAGCAACAAAAAAAAATCTGGAATTAAGTAAACTAATCTTTTGTATGATTGAATTATTTGGTAGAGAGAAGTTCAATACTGGCACACACCACTGTCAAGTCTGGCTAATACTCAAGGTTCTGTCTCATTACGTATGCTTTAAAGTTATTCACGACTAAACTTAAAAACAACTAAAGCCAACGTTTGTAGTACTTCTGAAATAAAAACTTATATTTGAGGGGAAAACACACAAACACACACACACACCAGGCTTAACACATTATAAGTTCACAATGAAGAAAAATTAAGGTCCATGGCTTCGCTAATGCTGAGTTCTCCGTTCACGCACTCTCTGAAGCTTTTGTTTTTCCCCCGAAAATTTGTGCATCATAGTAACTAAACAATCACTGCTAGGTAGATAAATCTATTATTTCACACGTGTATTTTGTCGACAGACACCACTGGTGGATACATTCACTCCTTTCTTCCACACTCATGCAACCCCCCCGCCCCCCCACCCCCACCCCTTCCCCTCCAGCGGTAGAACTCACATCTGCCAGTACAGAGCATCTCCTCACACACACGTTTCATCGGGTAAAGAACTTCAGATGAGTACCCCCCACCCCCCCCCCAAAAAAAAATAAAAATTAAAAATTGAACAATACAATCATATTCTATTTGTAAACAAGTAGAAGCCACTTGACTTGTTGCATCTTCGGACACATTTAGGATCAAGGCAATGAAATGTGGACGACTTTTGCACTGTTAAAATATTATCTTCAACCAAAACAAGATTTGTAAAGTTCCTTTTTTTTTTCTTTTTCAAAACACCATTTGTGGCAATGAGAGCAATTAAAAAAAAAAAGAGAAAAAAAAAGAAAGAAAAAGCAAGTCATTTCGCATTTTGTTAATGAAACATTTAAAACATTTTTGTGACATGGGAAAAGAAGAAAATAAAAACGCCTCTCTGTAGGCCATGTGAGAGGCTACAGTATGCATAGATACAGATTCGCCTTTCTCTTGGTTTATCAGTCCGACAAGACACTACATTTCCACTGACAGTCTCTCTTTCTCACACACACACACACACACACAAAACACTCCCCACTTTTGATTTTTACATCAGTGTAGCGGAGGAGTGGAGGAGGAGGAGAGAGGGAGCGTTGGGATTTATAAAGCCCATCCTCCAAACCCCCCCACGCACACACTCGAGGATCTCCCCTCCCTCAAAAGACAGCATATTGAAAGCAGTGTGTTGAGCTTCTCCAGCTTAAAGCAGTTATTTGGCAGAGAAAAAAAAACTTACAGACCTATACATAGTTTTCAGTGCTAGAAGTTGGATTTTCCTTTCCTACAAGGAGTAGTAGTTTTTTTATTTTTATTTAACTACAAGGGGGGGGAAACTGGCTTGATTTCCTGAGAACCATTGCTGGTTATTTAGCAGACAAAGAGGAATAGTTCAAATAACCAACGCCATGGCCAAAAACACTGATCCGAATTCCCAGAGTTACAAAGCATCGTCTTCATCCTCAATAAGAGTTTTAATTTTTTTGTCATTTTCTTTGTTTTATACATTTTTTTTATATTTTTTTCATTGTTTTATCTTTTTTTGTGTATTTTTTATTTTATTCCATCTTCTCTTTAAAATGAAGAATGAACACACGTTCCGCCTCCTAAGTCTTGTAAACAAGAGGTTGCAGTGTGGCACCTCCAAAACATTGAAAGCCTATTCTGAAAGTGCTGTTCCCCCCCTGCCCACTAGGAGGCTTGCGGGAGGGCTTGCTAGATAGGCCCCACCCCCAATATTAGGGCGGGTGGGGCTTGCTAGTCCCAGCTGCGGCTACAGTCCTTTGCACTGCAGAGCTCAACGTTCTTTAGTCTTAAAACAAAATTGGTGCAATACTTTTTAATGTCACTTTTACTATCACCAGATAATCCTCCTAAGTCAGCTTTTATTCTTCTTTTAACTATCTGTTGATCTTGAACTCCACGACAACGCAGTAAGGTAGGCGTGCCAAGGCAGAGAGGAGCACACACATACTCACACACGCAATCACACACACACACACACACGTGGTGTGCACACACATACACACATACGGTAAGGACCTCAATGAGTAAACAGCTACACTGGAAAAACTGGCTGCTCCCTCTATATTGCAGATTATATATACTGAGAAAAACCACATTCAGTGCAAAGTTAAAAAAGCTCATTCTCCAACATTGTCAGCAAACAAATGCAAAAAAAAAACAAAGAAAACAAAAAAGAAAACGTTCAAAATAAAAAGAATTGGAATTCAAATAAACATGACGAATAAAACAAAAAATATATATATATATAATAATGAGCTTGACTGAAGCTTTTTTCGGTCTGAAAGAGCACTACCTGGAAGCAAATATCCATCCGTTCACATTATAGAATTGGCCTGCATGATTCAAGTATTCCGACTGATATGTTTTTGGGCTAAAACAAAGTGGACATATGTGCAGAGAGAGAAACGTAACTTGTTTTCCACAGGGGAGACCCCGTTTTGAATATCTTGTAAGTGAAAGAGAGTCCAACTAGTGCCATTGCGTTTATAACTACTTTTTTTTTAATATATATTTTCTGCTGATTATTGATAATTCTCTACTGACCCTTCCCCCAGCCTGTTTGATTGGCAGGCAGTTCACATGGTGTCTCCACCTCCTGTCAGGTGATCCACCGGGAGGAAGGAGCTGATTGGAGAAGGGCTGCTGATCCTCCCCGCCTCGGTGCCACTGGGTGTCCCCCACAGGCTACTGGAATAGTTGGGCCCGCCCCAGAGGGAGGAGCTATGGAGATCGCTGCTGTTCCATTGGGTAGGTTCAGGAGCGCGGCTGGGAAAGGGGTGAGACTGATCCATTCTGCTCTGAGAGGAGCCGATGGTCTGCCAGCCAGAGGAGGGAGTGGCCAATGACTGCCCTTGTGCAAAGAAACGGTTGATTTCCTCCTCGCTGGCAAACTCAGCCAGAATAGTAGTGTTCCCCAAAACACACCTGTAGAGATACAATTCAACAATGAGTAATGATGCCATCAGTTTCGGACAGAGCAGAACAGAGTGAAGCATTGAACAAGCCAGAACAAGTGCCATCATGACCAAATGTCTGACATCCTTACATGTGCAGGCTCTTCTGGGCCTTGGCGGCCTCATCCTTGGAGCTGTAGCAGACCACAGCGTTACCGTGCGGCAGGTTGAGGTGGAATGTGATCAGAGGGCCGTGCTGCATGCAGAGGGTCCTCAGGGTAGAGCCGTCAATCTGTGAATCAAATACAGACACAGTGACAGGGTAAACTGTTAGTTACACAGAAGAAGAATTTGTACCACTTCCCTCACCAGAATGAAGAGGAGACATATCTAAAGATGAGGAACTCCTGTAATAGAGTGCCAAACATACTACATGCAATTTTATATTTGTGCGTGTGTGTGTGTGTATTAGTGCGAGTACCTGAGGTGTGAGATTTTTCAGAACAAGCCATTGGGTTCTCCCTGAGCTGCTGCTGTCGCCCCAACTGGAGCCTGCCAACACACAGAGTGGAATTTTAGATTAGACAAAAGATAAGGGTACATCTTAGTGTTGTCCTCAAGCCATACAGTACTGGGTTGTAAATTCCTGTTTTCTCTCTTCCTGTAAAAAGTGTTTTAAAATGTCTGATGACTCGCTCAGGGGCATTTACAAAAGCTCATCCAATCAAAAGTGACTTTGGGCGACACCGGTCATATACAACCGCATTTGAACATTTGAGGTTTGTAGCAGCTAACAGAGCAATATGGAGACACATAGGAAGATATTTGGATATCATTAATCTCTGCCTTGTCCTCTTCCTGATCTAACAGCAGGTGTGTGTGTGTGGAGCAAACAGTCCTCTGTAGCTCGGTAACACCAAACCCGTCTACATTTTTGCAGCCCAACAACAGTTTTACTGGGAAGTACATCACAGTACAAAAGCTAAAGACACCAACTTCTGTTTCATGGAGCCGTTAAGATGATTCTGCAAAGACAGTTAACAATACATTGTAATAATATGACAGTGACACCTGCTGTCTTGACTTGAACCAAATCTTATCAGGTAAATCTGAAGCGCAGAATAAATATGCATCATGCGCATGTATGCGTGATGTGAATGGAGATGGTATGAGCAAGCTTTAGGCTGCATTGGGATCGTGTTATTTGTATTACCTGGAAGACAATGAAATACGATCTAGGAAGTCAAGTAAGGAGCGTGTGTGTGTGTATGTGTGGCCCTCCTTTCTCACCAGGTGTGTATCTGGACTCAGTTGAGCCCCACCCCCCCAGCCTCAGGGCAGAGCTGTCCCAGCCAGAGGAGGCAGGGCTGGGCTTCTGGCTGCTGAGGCCAGGTGGCGGTCTAGAGGGGGCCGCCACAGACAGCGCCTTGGGAGGCAGGGGGACCTTCCACAGCTCATGGGCCAGGGAGGAGTTAGACACAGAACCGCCGCTGGGAGACCATTTTGACTCACTGGGTCTGGCTGCAAGAACAGAACAGCAAAGAGCAAAGTGTGACCTTTTACACCAAAAGAACAGAACACAGTCTAAAGCCAGCGGATAGACCTCTTTTTGGTTTTATGTTATTGAAAATATTTTTCTAGTTTTTAATTTAATCATGTATCTCTCACATGGTTTGGGCTATTTACAAGTCTATGAATTTGATATGATTCAACTGTTGTCATTCTGGATGTGTTTAATATGTATATGTTCAGCATATAAACTTCATCAAGATAATTTGGCTTTACAGGTGAAGGAAAGTGGAAAAGACTGCAAGAGCTGAATTAAAAGTACAAATGCACACCTGAAGTGCTTTGTGCTGTACTGGTGAGGGAACCGCTGTGGCTGGAGGCACGAATGGATGACCAGGCACTGTTAGAAGGCATCGTGGTGTTCAGTGATGAGGATGGCCCTGAGCGACATAAAGAGAAGGATAAGTGATATATGTGTTTAAGGTGTAGCTGGTGACAGTGTTTGTTTCATTATAACTTGATATTCAAGACATAAGACCAAACTGAGATCTGTAATGTGCAGAAAGACTGTACAGTTACAACCTGACAATGACAACCCAGCAACATGGCAGCTGCTTCAATTTTACAATTTCATTACAAATTAGTCATCACTCAGGAAAGGAAATCCCAGTCATGGTACAGAGTGGTGTTTATTTCTCTAACAAACCATCTTTGGTCGAACACAGACACCGGCTGACCAGCAACACAGACCACTTTATGAAATGAATGTGAATTAGTACAGTCAAGTGACCAGTTGTCCTTTCAACTGCTTTAAAGTTAGACTGCTAATGAAAAAGAAAAAGGTGGATAACTGATTAACAACTTAGTAGCAGATACAAAATTTAACCGGTGATCAAAACTCAACCCTCGCCTGTGTTTATGTTCTGCCATGTGTGTGACCTACCGTTGTTCCTGTCCCTGAGGTGGTCTGTGTCGCGGACGGTGTTGATGGAGAGGTTGTTGATGACACTGCCGGGGGTCACATAAGGGTCAGTCTCAGGGTCAATGTTGGGGTAACCTTTCCAAGGCTCCCCGGGTCGGAACTCTACACACACACAAACACACGCACACACAGTAATTAGCAATTTTCAATGCAAACATCTTTCTTATTTGTGTTTTTCTATGCGAGAGCTGGTGTACCTGGGGGCCAGGTGACAGTGTTTCCATGGGGTGGGGGGGAGTTGGCACGGGGCGGCCAGCCATCACCCACCGAGCCCATTGATTGGCCGGGAGGACTCAGGGGAGATGGGCCAGGAGACAGGAAGTCATAGAAGGGAGAGTCCTCCAGACGCAGCCCAGACGACATAGCACCTGTGGGACGAATGCATACAGCCATAAAGATAAACTACTTACTTACTAGGGTTGAAAACTAGGTTTCAATGGCCACAAAGCGTACACCTTTCCTAAATCTATCAGCCATTTTTACATAGGTAACAAATGTTGCACTTTTAGTTTCTGTGTAGTGTATATTCAAATACATGTATTGTCAAATACAAATAGATTCTGCTGTACCAGGTTTGCTGTTCTGCTCCAGAGGGTCAGTAGCCCAAAGTTTCTTCAGTCTGGACTGGGGTGGCTCTTTGTAGCTCACAGCTCCGCCACCACTACTACCACCAACACCCATGTCCAGGGATACATTCAGATTAGAGTTCAAGCCTTATGGAAGGACGGAGGAATAGAGGAAACAGCAGAAAGAGAGAAAAAAATGTCACTCACTTACACACACAAAAAAAAGTAATTTACATATTCAAATACACAATTGTGTCTAAACTTTTGACTGGTACTGCACATAGTATACACAATAATGCCTGAATTAATTTTGAAAAATGACTGTTGGATAACATACTTAAAGGGAAGTTGCTGAAGGATCCAAGAGTGGCAGCGTCCTTCTGCATGTCAGGGGTATTGTGGGACATGTAGTTATCCATGTATGGTTTGAGGGGTGGGGGCTGCTTCAGCAGAGAGGGGTCCAGGTGCCGTGGCGGCTGCATCATTGATGGAGACGAACCAATAGGACGCGTCTAAGGACATGAAACAACCAATGACAACCCCACAGAGACACAACATATACTGGAATAAAAACTAAATTGTGGGTAAGATGACACAGGATTCAGGGACAAACACAAACCTGTTCAGTCTGTCGCCCCACAGGCATGGCTCTCTGGCTCTGAGCCTTCTGCTGCTGCTGCTGTTGTTGTTGCTGCTGCTGCTGCTGCTGCTGCTGCTGGAGGAGAAGACGCTGCAGACAGAGATGGAGAAAAGTGGGGGGAAAAAACTGTAAATAAAAGCTGATCTTTTTTTTCAGTTCATTAAAAAAAAAAAAAAAAAAAACATTTGTCAGTTAGATACCTAATCTATGATCTAGTCTTTCTAGTTTCCGACAGCAGAAATTTTCATTCATCTTTTTGTGTTCAGTATCCATCACTCTACCTGTAACTGGTTGAGCTGAGTGAGCTGTGACAGCTGGTTGAGTTGGTTAAGCACAGCCACCTGCTGAGGGCCAAACAGAGGGTTCAGGCCTCCATTGCCTCCTGGGTACTTCAACAGGGATGGAGGGACCTGAACACAAACAATATTTTGTTTTTAGTTTTCATTATGACATTGAAGTTTTGATTGTTTTTAATTTTATGTTAAAACATAAATCAAACTATGAGCAGGAGAGAGAGAAGAGGAATGTCAAAATTGATCAAATTAATTTAGTTGGGTTGTTTGGTTGATGACTTCTGGTTTCTCTCTTACACCTTCCACCACACCACCTTACATCAGCAGGTATCTAATGATTATCTAGAATTTGAATCTGAATTAGCTGTATTGTGTCCTGGTTGAGAGAAAAATGAATGAAATGGAGAAAAAAAAGAAATGTGTTTTTGAGTGCTACCTGAGAGGGCAGGATGGGCGGAGGCACTTGGTTACGAAGGTTGGGTTGGGGGGGGACCTGGGACTGGGGGCCACCACGGCCCTGTGCTACACTGCTGCCACTCAACATAGGGTTTACATTCTAAGCAGGGAAGACACACACACACACACAGTTGTAATGATCAGGAAATTGTCATTTAATGTAATGTAACACAAGACAGACACCCAATCCTCAACCATCTTTTAATGACTTTGTGACCACAGGCTGTTAATGTCAGATAATTGTGGGAAATTACATTTTAACAACTTTTTTTCCATGGGCAAAACACTGATTCAATTAATCTCTCTTTACATTAAGTGGCACATATTAGCTTCCCAAGAGTATTTGGCAGAATGTAGACACATAGGCTCAAGACCAAAAGAAAACATCCTCTTCATCCTTCCAACACTCACCTGCTGAGAAGCCCCAGGACTAGAGTGGGCAGGAGACGGCCCAGAGCCGAGACAAGGGATAGGCTGAGCAGAATTGGAAGGGGAAAAGCTCATGCTTTGATTGGAGGAGAGCCCATCAGAAGTTGGACTATCGTAAGTAGAGGGGGAAACAGACAGCTGCAGAAGCAAGGCCAGGTACACAGCAGATGAACGGCAAGCACAGAGGGACAGGAAGCACATCAGCAGGCAGAGATGGGCAGAGTGAGAAGGAGAAAACGAAGAAAAGAGTTAATATGGGGGAAAAGGAGCAGGAGGAGAGAGGGAGGAGAAAAGGGCAAGTAATGTGGATACTGAGAAAGAGAGTGAACAGTAAAGGAAAGAGTGAAAGAGCAAAGCATGCAGCTTTAAGTGCAGAAGGAAAAGCAAAGCCAAACAAAACCACAGCTGCTTTCTACTATGAAAGCGAATGAATCACCACTGTGCTAAAGCCTAATTACAAACTATTATCAAAACTGTCAATTACCATTATAAACAAGTGCGTTAGTGAGCATCTTTTGTTTTTGTTGCTCATAAGCAACAAAGCATTAATGCTCATTTGTAAAGGTGAAATGAGATACAAGATTAGGCAAATATCCCTTTCAATAGTCTCCACATCAAATGCAGTGTGTTAAAACAACCACTGTGGGGCACTACAGAGCTGAGAGCGACAGACGATAAAGGCAGCTTACAGAGGACAACATGTCTGCTGAGACGCTCTTGCACTCTCGACCTACCCCATGGTCATCCCAACAGCAGAAAGATTGACCAAACCTCTATCTAGTAAACCATTCACACCTACAACTGAAGTACCCAGTGAACAGCAGCGTTTCTGCATACCTTGTCATAGTAAGGGCTGCGATCCATGGCAGACTCCTTGTGGAGCTGGTGTCGAGACCCGGGGTTCTTCCCAATTACTCCATTGTAATCTCCCATACCGCCCATATCCATACGCTTGTCCTGCACCATCCCTACTCCTGTTTTCATGGAGTCATCCGGAGAGTCTCGCTGAAAGGGGGCAAGACAACAAAATGGGATTATAGAAACAGAAAAGCAATAAATGTTGTACTCAGTCGTCAGAAATAATTATACATTTACAAAACTAAAGAAATGCAACATAGATTTTTCATAAAAGTTTTTAGACAACTGGACACAGAACAGTGGGAATTAGTACTTACAGAGAAGTTCATGCTGTTGAACTGGTTCACGAAGGGTTTCATCCAGGGTTCATCCTGTTTGTTGACCGATTTGTTCATCTGAAACAGAGCAGATATTTATTAGAGACACTTGAACCATTAGCAGGTTTCTTTCTTTTCTTAACCATACAAACTTCAACCACTCTTTCATTTTGGAGAATGTTGCTACTGAAACCTTTTCCATTCTGCCAGAAACTTGCATTATTAAGAGAAGTACAAACTTTAAAAATTTAGGCAGAGTGGACTCATTGTTTTTATTTTTTGGAATGATCAAATGTGCAAAGCTTAGGTGACAAACCTTGTTTGAGCCTTTATGTTTGTAATTCCAGGTGTTTTGGTCATGCGACCTGTTGTCTTGCTGGCTGTTGCTCCACATGCCAATCTCTACCTCCTCTTCCTGGTCCCAGCTATTGCTCATGGACACCTCTTCACCACACCATGTCTCCATTGGCTTGGGACCTGGAGCTACTGAGGGAAGGAGGGACAGAGGGAAAGAAACTGAATACCAGCAGTCGACTGTATACAATTCGGTTCATTTTATGCACTTCCTTCAGGTGACATTTTTCTCTCTTGCTACTTTACACAGAAGAGTCAGAGTTGACAGTCTGGACTGCTCATAGTTCTTTGCTTTATATTCACGTTCATGTGTGCACCTACCAGACTTATGCTGGCCGCCCCATCCAGCCCCAGGCTCTCTGCTATCCCTGCTGTGTTGATCCCAGCTAGAGCTTGTGTCCATGGGCTTCCCCCATGCAGATGTCCCATTGTCCACTGTCACAGGTGGAGCAGCGGCAGGCTCCCTCCATGTTGAGGAGTCCTTCTGCTGGGGGTAAGGCTCACCCCAACCTAGTGTAAAAAGAGGGAAGTACCATTAGAATGGGAGCATACTTTCAGAGGTTAAGTCTTAAACCAACAGTTTAAACTAAACACCAATAGTATAACCATGTGTCAGAATATTCCCATTGAGACTACTGTATGTTCGCACACTATCAAATAATGGTGTTGTGGTTGAAGAAAAGTATATTTCTTACTTTTAATACTTACTATTATAATTAGTTTATTATTATTATTAATAATACTTACTTTAAGTCGAATTGCTAGCTGAACACACTTAAAACATGTTTAGTTTGACACTGCAATCTGTGCCCAGCTAAGCATTCATATAGTAATATATAATTTATGTGTAATTATGCCATATTTTAATCAAGGCATTTGTTTGTTGTCATGCCAGCATCACAGCATATCAGGGTTGTCGGGCCATTCAGAGTTGGAAGGTGGGTGGAATCATGTGGAAAAGGAGACATCGATGTAGAGGCATAAAATCACTCTTGCAAACAAACTTACATCTTATTATTTATACTATAATGATCCTGCAGGATCATTGTTTTTTTACTATGATTGAATCAAAGAACACAGCTTGAGGAGAAAGCCATGTTCATGTCCCTGGGGAATCCTGCGTCAACTTGCTTATGAAAGTGTTGTTTACTTTAACTCTTGTGGGTGTGTAAATGTGTGTGCGGGCCTCTATACACTTTCAAATGTGAGATTATTTGTGTTGAGCAAGTGTATGTATGAGGTCAAAAGGCTCCTGTTACAGCTGACCACCCAAACCAGCTACTTTCCCCTTCCACAGGAGACGTTTGGGGAGATGCCAGGGATACCTTCCGGTAAAAATAGGACAGATCATGGGGTGGCCTCGGGCTCCAGTGTCCCTCATGTGACAGAGCATGCACGAACACAAGTGCATGCACATACAATCACAAAGAAACATGCACACACAGCTTAACAGAGAGACACACAGGTACTTACAGTGGGTATTTACAGTGATTGTCACACACACGCATGTATTGATGCAGATGTACACATTAACTATACACTCCAAAAAACACACACAGATTGGGACAGGGGAGGGGCACACCTGCAATTGCACACACACACCAATAGACAATCTGTAACCCCGCCCAGCATCTATTGCTATGTCTCCCTGTGTATGTAGGTGCAACAGCAATCAAAGAATAAGATGGAAATGAGACACGTATAATTGTGTTTGAGGATTTGTAGAATTTCTGGGGGGGGAAAAAAAAGTGTTCCTATGACAGAACAGTCCAATTTTGTATCCAAGTAGATATCTATTGCTCATATCATTTTCTCTAAATTTGTCACAGAAATCCACAACATTTCTTTTCCTCATGAAGTAGCCTCCCCATCCTTCCTATCCATCCACTTTGATGCCCCAATTAGCTTACTTGTCAGCAACCTGGAATAACCCTAATAAACCCTCCGTCTAGTCTCTTTCTCAGCTCACTGCTACTGAAAAGCTGTCTTGCTCGTTTTAGTTTTCTTATCGCTTACATGGAAACCATTACTCAGTCACCAGACCTTCTCTCTTCTACTCTCTCATGGCCTCTCTTTCTCTGAAAACTAACAAAAGCCTACGTTTCTACAGAAAGCAGAATAGGAGGGTGAAAGGGAGGAGAAAAAAGGCGAGTGAGACGAGAAAAATCGATGCTCTTAGCATTCCAAAGGGATGACTCAACCAGCTTTACAAAAAGCCCTCAACATAGACAACAACGTAGGGAGATGAAGGAGAATGGCTGTACATGGCTGTCTTTTTTCTCCATGCTTCTGTACAAATTGTATATACACTTGAGTGCATTCAACCTCATGTTCGCCGCAATCTAAATCAAAATCCTTTGAAGTCCTTATTTCAAAAAGAGCGTGTCAGAGGGTCTTGCACCTTTTTTTCCATTCCTAAGACTTATGGACTGTACTAGAAGACTTGCAGTAACATGCTCATACCATTGCAGGAACTTATATCCTGGTAACTTTACATTTTTATATGCATTTTAATATTGTTCCTTATAACAAAAAAATGGAGGGAACCTATGTTTATCTGGAATCTAATGCAACACAGTCATTACAAGCAAAATAATATACTGAAACACTGTAATTCCAAAGAGTGGTAATAAAATCTCCCTGTAAGCTACAAACCACTGGAACAACCACTGGATAAGATCTGTTGTAACAGGCCCCACCACATTTATATGGGCCTGAACTAAAAGTGAAGAAGGAGTAAGAGGAACTAAGTGTGAGTCAGTGTGTTAGTATCATCATCATTATTATTTTTTCACATATGCACGTGTTAGTCTCACATTTCCAGACGTATCTCCGCCCACTGTGCCAGCACTGGAGAATAGTCTGGCTACACTCATATATCACTCTTCTATTGGGGGAATCACACACCCTGGCTTCTTTGCATTTTTTTAAACCTACCACAACCGTCTTGGGCAGCGCTAAGCAGCAACAGTGTCTATTTGTGTTTTCACAGGCAAAACTGTAAAAAAGATGACTGCTGAAATTGGACAGTCAAAATGTAGTGTATTTATTGGTTGTTTAGTCTGCGTTTAAGATGTATATTTAATGTATTTTAGTAAGAAAAGTGATAATTCGAAAGTACAGCCAATTAAGCTGGTTTCATCCTGCCTGCTCTGTCGCCAACACAGGGGTGCATATCTGAGTTGTGTATGTATAAGTACATGCATGCGCACATATTCCAACTTACCAGAACCACAGCTTTTGTCCTGGGCAACAGGCTGCTGCATGGGCTGTGGAGGATGCATCGGCTGTGGAGGATGCATCGAGTTGTGTGCTGGGTGGGACTGGTGCTGAGAGGACTGGCCTTGGCCCATTGTCTCCTGGTCTGAAGGACCAGTCCTGTTCCACATGTTGACAGATCCACCACTGTATTTACCTAGGTGGAAAAGTTCAATCACAATTGTTAGTTGAACATGACAAACATGCAGTTTCTTATGATTTTGGGCAAACATCACACAGCTCTTTAAGAAATTTACAGTAAGGTAGTAGTTTTTTTTTTTTTTTTTTTTTACCAGGGTCTCCCCAAGCTGCAGTTCCATCATCAATTTCCATCCTCCGACGGATGGACTCTGGAGAAGGCTCCTCCCACCCAGTCGCAACTTCCTCCTTCTGACCTCCTGTAGGAATGGGGCCTCCAAGCCAGCCTGGCAGAAGAATAATAGTGGTTCAGCAATTGTATGCCTTTCTACTAAAGTTTTGATAAAGCAGGTAGAATTCAGGTAGAATTAAATTTTGCTGCACCTTAGTGTTTCTTAGTAAACATTATAACTAAACAAATATTAGGCATGCAATTAATGAGGACTTGTTCAGGGTAATGTTTGTCACAGACATTGGTTCTGATCTTATAACCACCTGTGGGCTTGTTAGGGCCTTGACTGCTTCTAGACATGTTGGATTCAGGACCTTTTCCCCACTCGTTTGAGCCGTTACCAGGGTTAGGACTCGGATCACCCCAGTTCGGTGTTCCGTGGTTGTTCGAAGTTGGCTCACCCCAGCCTTGGTTCTTACTGTGATGATTGGGTTTGTGGACTGAGTCTCCCCAGTTGGACCCTGGATTTGGAGTGCTCTGGTCTGGAGTATTTGATCCTCCGCTCCCTACCCAGGTGTTACTGCTGCTGGTATTGGTTCGGCTTGGCTCACTCCAACATCCAGAGCCAGATCGGTCGCTGTCACTGTCCCAGCCCACTGAGCTTGCCCCTTTTTGGGACTCCCCCCAGTGGTTGTTGGCCCTGGCTCTGGTACTATCTCCACTGTTACCCCAGCCTTCATTTCCACTTCCACTATTGGAACCCCAGCCGTGCTGCGCTTTGGGCGCATTAGTCCAGGTATTGGATCTGAAAAAAGGGTATTTGGTAAACTTAAAAAGTGAACATATATACCGGTAGATAGAAAAAACATATTCACTGCAAACAACAGTTCTGCACCACTATAACCAGTACTTCTATAATATTCAAGACAGAAATTACCTATCATCTTTGTTTATGTTGTTGCTCCAAGTGTTACTGTTACTGTTGTTGCTCCCCTTGTAGCTGGATCCATCATCCCAGCCACTCTGCCCACCTCCTCCACTTGCTGGGACTTTGCTGTCCCATCCAGAGGTTGATCTCTGCTCTCCCCAGCCAGAGCCTCCTGTATCTGGGCCTGAGCTACCTGGCCCACCCCCCCAACCTGCAAATATATGAAAGAGAGATAAATTATTTTGCTGCGTTGTTACAATAGTGATTACTTCTCAAACCTTTAATGTTTATGTCTATATTACTAAAACGCATTCATACAAAAGACAAGCTTCATACAGGTAACACACATACCTCCAGAGGTCTGGGAGGGAGCTGCCGGTGTTGCTGTGCCCCAGCCAGAGCCTCCGCTGCTATGCTTTCTTTCGTCTCCCCTGGGACCCTGGTGCTGATTGTTAGCAGGAGAATTGACATCCCAGGCAGTGTTCTGCCGTACAGGTGTCTGTCCCCATCCAGTGTTGGACAGAACCCTTGGGTCCACATCGGCCCGGGTCAGACCTGGTACAATTGTTGCAGTAGTGGTACCTTTTCTGCGGTTTGCCCCTTTTGGCTGGCTGCTGTCTCTGTCTGAGCTGGATCGGCCTCCAGAGCTCTCTCCACTTCCCTCACTTCCTCCAGAGCGACCCCAGCCTCCAGATACACTGCCTAAGGTATGGTTTCCTCCCCCTCCACTTCCCATGCCCATGGCGTCATCCTCCAAGCTCTTCCAGCCATTGTTGGCAGAGCTTCCTTTATGATTCCCAGCATCAGTATGGTTGTTACCAGGAATTTTTGATCCCCATTCTCCATTTGACATCTTGTTGTTAGATGTGGAAGATGATGATGAGGAAGAGGAAGAAGAAGACGCGCTGCTTCCCCAGGGGCGAGGTATCCCTATTGGAGGGCCCATTGTAGTTTGGTTCCCAGTTCCTGCTGTTTGGCCTGCAGAGCCTGGGATTTGATTCGAGCCGACACCCCAGGACAAGTTGCTCTGAGGCTGGTTTGGGTTATTGGTCGGCCCCTGGTCCCAGCGTGGAGCCCCAGTGTTATTGTGGTTATTATTACTCTTGTAAGCAGCAGTAGAGGGGATTTGGGAGTTGCCAGCCTGCATTAAGGCAGGGTTTAAGGGGTTCACAGTGTCTGCATTTGGGGGACCCTTGTCTCCAGGGTAGGTAGTTGTGCCCCAAGGCGTACCGAAGGCCCCAGGACCCCCCAGCTCTCCTTGGGGTTGCTGGGGGGCTGATGAGGGGTTTCCATTGGCCAGTGGACCCCCATTCCCTCCTCCAATGGAGCCCCAGGAACAATCCCCGCTGAGTTGGGGTGAGGCGGTAGAGTTTGGTGGACTAGAGGTCATTGTGGCGTTAGTAGTAGTAGTAGTAGTATTCATCATAATAGTGTTATTTGGTCCATTGGATTCAGTGTTAAGGTGGGTAGGCTGCAGGCCACCATTTCCACTGTTGCTGCTTCCTAACACCTTGCTGCTTGCTGTACCATTATTCACCTCAGTGTCTTCCATCATACTGCTGTTGTCTGGAGCTGCCATGCCACCCCAGCCCAGCAAGGGACCCTGTTGGGGAGCTATACCCAGTTTGGAACTCATCCCCTGAGCCTGTGGAGGACGTTGGCCCTGGGACACTGGGCTTGGGATTGGGGTTGGATTCTGTGGCCAGGCACCATGGTTGGCATTTGGGTTTAAAGTGTTTTGGGTTAACCCTCCATTGACGGAGGGAGCGCTTCCGCCAGTGTTGATCATGTTGCTGCCTGACTGGGTACCCCATACACCACTGTTGACAAGCTTGCTGTTGTGGTTACCCATGTTATTGCTGCCAATACTGCTGGACCCAGCAACGGAGAATTGGGAGGGCCCGGTGATGTTATTATTTCCGTTATTTGCACCACTAATGGTTCCCATTCCTCCGCCAATAACCTGACGACTGTTGCCATTGCTGTCTCCGTTCACTGAAACGCCGACCATCATGGCAGAAGTCACCATAGAAGAGGAGGGAGAAGAAGTTGTAGAAGACACAGAGGAAGAAGCATTTGCTGACATCATCATCACTGTTGTCACAGCAACAGCGGCAAGGTTTTTCTCTGAGCCGATCGAGGAGCTAGAGTCTGCGTCCATGCATTCTGATGCCAACTCAGGGTCTGATCCTGACCCACAGCCAGAGGAGGAAGAAGACGAGGAGCAAGAGAATGAAGAGGAGGAGGGGGGCCAGACGGAAGAGTTTGTTGAAGAAGGGTTGTTGGTTTTGTCAGTACTTCCGTCCACTAGGATTTTCCCCCAGTTGCTGTTGCTATCACTGCTGCAGGGAGAGCCAGATGACCAGGGAGAAGGCTCATACTGCGAGTCCAAGCCAGGATGCTCCAGACCTGGAAAACAAAAGGGTGGACATGGCAGAGGATAGAGTTATATTAAAGATTTAGAAGAAAATTACTCAAAAAGTAAGTACATTTAGTTAAGCATTAACAGAAGGTACTGATTCATCATTGTGAAAGGTAAGGTGTACTATAATAAACAAAATAAAATGACAAAACAGGTGTGGTTTAATTTTCCTCTCATTCACAGTTGATTTTATATTCTTCATTTCGCTCCAACCTTCAGCTGTCCAACTGTTCATGGTGTGATCAGCGCCAGGCCTGAGCCTGGACGCAGCTGCCACCATTTTGTCACCACAGCAGGACTCGAAAGCATGCCAAAGCTTTAAACGAGGATTCGGGGAGGCGGAGGATGAAGATCAGTAGGAGACGAGAGACGGAGGGCATAGGGTGGCAATAGAGTGTGAAGAAATGGGGGGGGGGGGGTAATGGAAGTAGCGAGGGGAGGAATTGGTGGTGGCGATTGAAAAGATATATATTTGGTTTAATTGCTTTTCATAAACAATGGTCGTGATTCATAAACAATGGTGACTACCTTAATATGCAGCACCAAAGAAACCAAAGAAGCATATTATTGTCAGCATTCATTCTGATTTCCTATGATAAGCCAGTTTTGATGTATAAAGATGTTGTTTATCATAACTCACAATAGATGTGTTTTAATGTGTTGGCAGTGGCAGAACCTTTGACACTGTTGACAACAAGGTTAGCTAATATTACAAAAAGTTGACTCAAAAGTTTTGGGGTTTTTTTTGCCAAATAGACAAAATAGAAATTTTTCCTTTGACAGTTTTTTTGCCAGGAGGTTGGTGGCTGTGACCTACCAACCACAACTCTCACGAGCCAATTGGCAGCCCAACTCTTACTTCATCTCACACAAAGTGTCTCTCATTTTCAACAGTTGCCAGCTCTCTGTGGCGCTTATCCTATTTGGTTGCCAAGTCTCCTCTTGCACACATTCACGCCCACTTTCTCTATCATTCATCTCTCTCTAACCCTCTGATATGCCATGAATAAAATACATAATCGGTCAAGGTCAGGTCAGACCGTGTTCATGTAGTCTGACAATATCTCAGCAGAGAGCCAAAGTAAGACGTTGGAAGGAAGAATGAAATACAGAGGAAGGGGGGAAAAAGAAGGCAATGTGTAGTCACCTGTTTGATTAGGGGAGTGGCTGACGGAATCCCGAATGGGAGCCATGCCTAGAAACAAAGAGAGGAAAGACTGTCAAACAGACTTAGAGGGAGTTAGAGAAAAATACACAGAGCAAACAAAGTGAGTGGGGAGATGGTGCATGGCCAAAAAAGAAATAGTTAAGACAGATAGCTCAATGAGAATCAAGCAAACAGAAAAGAATACAAGTGTTAAAGTCAGAGGGGTTCAAAGTGAGACAGGCTTGCAAGCAGAAGAGTATTAGTAGACACATATAGCTGAACCCAACTTGGCAGTTTGCTGTATATAAAGATTGTAATACAAAGTATGACAGCAACAATTTAAATAACTCTGGTGTGTAGGCTAGTGTCTCTGTATGCAACTGGAGACCAGACATAATTAATTGAATGTAACAGTTTGTTTGCTTGTGTTCGTTTTTTTGGGGGTTTTTTTTTATAGTTTACCTGAGAGTGCGGCACGTGGCTGCGGCTCCTGGCTGGGCAGGAGGGCCTCCCCGGGTTGAGTGGAGAAGAGGTGACCTCTGGTTCCCAGGTCGACGAGGGGGAGTTCAAACGTCAAAGCTCAGAGGGCACAGCCTCAAGGGTCTGGGGTGAAGAGGCTTTCAGAGTGGGCAGCAGGCTGATCAGGCCTCCTTGGCATCGCTGAGGACGTGCTGAAGACTGAATGTGTGTGTTTGTGTATGTGTGTGGGTAAGGGAAAGGGGGATGTGGTTAAAATTTAGGACTTGGTATGCTCTGGCACTGCGGATAAAGAGAGAAAAAAAGAAAAAAAAAAAGGTAAGTAATTCAACATATGGGCTCATTATCGATAACTTCAAAAACAATACTCAGCTTGTGAACCACTCAATCACAGCACCTCCGTCGTTTTTTAAAACGTCACTAAATACCCTTTTTTTAAATCAATCAACAGCAACTGAGATGTGATGCACACAAATTAGTGAATAAAAAAAACTTCTCATGAAGACCTTTTGAGAACTAATTTTAAAATCCATTTATGATCAAACCTGCAGTAATTATATACTCAAAGTAATCACGTTGATTTGGGGTCTGCAGCAAAAATCTAATTTTTTGCTTTGAGTTGCTTGTGGTGGCACCTTCACCGCAATAATGTTATAAAACCTGTGATATTACTGCCGTCTGAACACCTGAAGCCTTATCCCGTCCTTCTATTTTCGTTCCTTCTCTCAGTCAAATTAGTTCCCATCTCTCCTCACCCTGCTTATGGCACACTGGAGTGTGAGACAAGTATGTGAGTCAGCTAGGATTGTCAGAAATGTGCCACTAAGTGTGAGTGGAGGACACCTTCTCCTCTTGACAGGGGCAGAATGGGTATGGGTTAGGCTAGATTAGGGTTACACAACAAGCTTACAGCTGGCAACACTGCCCTTTTCTCGTGGAGCATGGAAAGAGAAGTAGTAAAGGGACAAAGGCAGTGAGGATAAGTGAGGCAGGGAGGAGAAGACAAAGAAAGGACGAAGAGGATCAACAAATCAACAATGAGGAGTGGGACACAGACATCCTTCAGTGAAAGTGGACCAGTGTATTTGACAGCAGGAAGAGAAGTGTATGCCCATCTCCTGACCTTTTCGCCGTGCAGGTTAGCAAGTGTGTTAGCTCTCTCTGCCTGCTGCAGCAGTACACAGGTCTATTTATAAACCTTGAGTTCAAATAGCAACCACTCTGTTCACTAGCCAACACGATAAGTGAACAAACAAACCTATGTGTGGAAAATGAGCAAGAGTGCAGATGCAAAGAAGCATGCATGTGTTATAGGTTTGAGGCTTGTGTTACAAATGTTATTAATTTTGATAATTATTGCCAACTGGTGAGTTTATTGTGATGAGAAAAACCTTATTACAACTGAAGAAAATGTAATGCTGCTATAGCAATCTATATCAGGCAAAAGTTGTTGTTTTTTCAGACAAAAAGGTAATGTCACTTATCCAAACCAGCAACCAATGCAATAAAAACCTCACATGTTGACCAGACGTACATAACTGCGGCCAAACTCTACATTTGTTAAGTCAAAGCTCACAAGCTAAACCTGGGCATACAGCCAGCATCTAAACATAAAGCCTACCAGAAGCTGCTAAGCCGCCCTCTGGAACCAATCAAAAAAAAAAACAGACAGGACAATTTTTTCATCGTTACAAAAAACTCTTGCAAGAAAGAGACACGAAAGATGAAACATTATCCAAGAGACAGGAAAAAAAAGAAAAACAAGAAACAGCAAAAAGGTAGAGCTTTGCCTGCAGAATAGCACCTCTGTTCCCTCCAGCACCTGTTTCCAGCAGTAACAGGGCACTGCCAGAAAACGGAGCTGCATACTTCAATGAATCTTGACTCAACTTTCTTACACAGAAAGACCTCCGTCAGTGTCAACCCCGAAGCATCTGATTCAATGTGGCTACACAGGGAAAACTGTTTATCCTTATAAGGCACTGCAAATCAAGATAAGACATTTAACTCTTTATATGAGGCAGTGCTCATCGTGTATGAAGACATTATTTGATTTAGCTGCACAATTCGGGGTAATATATTTTTGGAGCAATACTGCAGTTACGATTAAAAATTAAATTATTTAAACTATACACACACACACACACTGCTGCAGTTCAGTACATAGTGTACAGTTTGTTCCCCTTTCCCCCTGCTTCCATCTGAGAATGGCTTTCATTAGGGCCCCTGGAGTTGGCAGCAACCCGACTGCTGCTATCATCTTACAGACAGAGAGGGTTGAGTGGGCGGGGGTGTGTGTGGAGGGAATATAGGGACAACACACAAACAGAGAGAGTGAGAGAGGGGAGAGAGATAGAAATGTGAACAAAAGTATCGGGGGGGGAAAAAAGACAGAGAAGTGGAATGTGAAAAAGGAGGAAAAGAGGCAAAAACTGATTGAAACTGATGTGAGAGGAATGCAGCTGCAGCTTCTAACATGTATAAAAAGCAAAGAGGTCAACCTCCCAAAGTCAGTGGCAGATGAATCCAGTACAATGTGTACTCAGTTTAACAGACAAAGCAAGAAGCAAAGACACCAATATGAAAAAAGGCAAAGTGGACAACATGCCTTGGTTAGACCTAAAGAAACAATAAAATTAACCAAAAAGAAAAGTGTTTTAAGCTTATTTTCTACCTTGTCAGTTATATAAACTAACCTGGAGAATAAGAGGAGAACAGGGGTGGATCTACGATACATCTAACAACCAGTACTTTTATATGGACATTTAGATAACAGGTAGGCTGGTTAATTAATTTAGCAATAATCAAAAGTGTAATCCTACAGAGTGTTAAAACTGTGACACTTCACTGGATTTAAATGTTTTCTTCTTAAGGTTCATCTTTGTATCCTTCGAGTCCCTTCCCTTGCCCATTTATAACAAATAAGTGAGTTTTGAGTTTTGAGGTAGCTCAATGTACCTGAAATGGGTTTAGAAAGTGAAACCAGGCAATTACTAGTGATGCCTACATGGACAAAAAGGTGCACTGTATAACAAGAACATTGTTAGAACATTGTTTTTAGCTGCAGTTGCTATGCAACTGTAAAATCTATTTGAAGCATGGTGCTTTGTCGTCAAAAGCTGACATATTTTTTAAAATAATCTGCATGCCAGTAAAACACATTAGAACCAGAAACAAACCTCACTGAAATAAAAACTGAATTTAAGGCTGCATTAAGGGTGGGTGGTATAACTGGTATAAAAAATAAAAAATAAATCACAAAGGCTTTAACTATACAGTTGACCTGTGTAAACTTAATCTCATCTGTAATTTAAAGAGCAATTAGTGCACTCACTTACACTTCTTACACTATTTACACTAAAACAAATGTACACTTGCTTTGTATGAAAAGGTGATGAAATAGAGACAGACAGTATTACATGTCTGACAAAAGCTGGAGCAGGTATATACAATTAAACATTCCTTGGTCATGTTTCCTCGTCTTCTCATCCTACCTCTGTACCGCTGTGTTTGAAAATCTGCTCCAGCTCTGACACAAGCAAACTGTCAAACATGCCTCATACTTCAATTGTGTTTAATTTTGAGGTCTTGCATTTCTGCCTCTTACTACCGTGTCCACTTTATACTATACAGTGCCTTTCACAGATTAAAAAATGAGCTTCCATGTGATTATACTTTAATCAGTGGAATTTAATCCTCGCCGGAGCAGCCCAACCTTAATTTTCTAGAACTGAACTAACCAGAAAAAAGAGCTCTTGTTAGGGAAGACCCCGTTGTTAAGGCGACGTTTCTAAACACTCCCAACTCAATCGGGCTTGTCCGAGCAAGATAACAACACAAGCAGCACATGCCAGTGTCAGCGTCTCTCATATATGCAAATCCTCCTATTAATCTATAGACAAATCTAGGGGAAACCTGGGAGTGAAAGCACGCAAGCTGCATCTTTCCTGCTTCAGCTTTTAGTTTCTCATGAGTTCAACATGAAAGATTGAAGAACATGAGGAAGTGGTAAGAAAAGGTATAGTTTATGGGACTGCACATGTCTCTGCGTTGTGCACGTCTGCATCCTTTTCAAAACAGTATGCAGTACATGAGATTGCATTTGCTGTGTATGTGCAGGAGCAGATAAGCAAATTTGTCACGCTTTCCACCGCTGTCACAGTAACTAAGGGAGGGGTTTTGAGGGGTGCACTCACGCCAAGCTCACGCAAAGCACAAGCTGCAAGTTTTTGATTATGACTCATTTGCAGAGTTTTGTCCATTAATCAGTCATCTATCTCAGTCAGTGAACCTGACCTTCCACACCCAGGTTGGTGGCATTTTCCACCTGGCATTCTCAGGAACATTTCTAAAAACTGTTTAAAATTAATCAATAAGTTTAATGCTAAACTAGCATGTTTAATGAGCAGCTTCTCGGTTAATGCAGGCTAAGTGTCAGAAAGCAAGACACTTAATTACAAACAAAATCAACATAAAAGTTATGAACTCTATAAGCAACACACCCTGCTTTTAGTAAGAATGCATTCAACTTGGTGTTTTGAGGGCAGCAGTGTGTGGATTTGGACATCTCCTGCACCATCTCTTATCATTTATTGCCAGATACATGTCTCTATATAAAATGGCAGCACTGAAGGTTGTGAAACTATTTTAAGCTTTATGAACTTGTATCTGCTCTACCAACAAAACAACAATTGTGCCGTTTGTCATGTTTTGAGCCCAATATCTAATGTGTAGGGCTGCAGCTGATGATTATTTTATTACCGATTGACCTGATGGTTGTTTTGATTAACCTAATTAAATGTTTGGTCTATAAAATGACAGAAAATTGCAAATGGCATGACAATTTCTCAAATCCCCCTGTGTCATCTGGAACAATCCAAAATTAATCAACTGTCAAAAATTGTTGCAGGTTAGTTTTCTGTTTATCCACTAATCATTCTGTATTTCTACTGGTGTGTGTGTGTGATGGAAAACAGAATTATGTCATATTTCTGCTGATTCAAGACCCAAGATAATCAAACTGGTGCGTACTAAAGAGCGGCTGACCCGGGAGAAAAACAGGCCTATAGACTTGAGCTATAGTAATACACCATTAAATACAGACACAGTCTTTCAGAGTAAAGATGATTACACTCCTGTTATTGTATAACCATTATCTGGGGGGAAGAGCTACCATGACAATAAATGGCTGTGTCAGTTTACAGCCTGGTACTGCAGAGACTTAAACTACTTGTCTCTTGTACTGAGACACATTAGCAAATCTAACAACATAGGAAGAGCATGAAATAGAGCCAGAGACACAACAGGACGGCTGAGAAAAAGCAACTGAAACATGAAGGCACACTCAAGGTCAGAGATAGAGGCTATCAAAATTCCTGCCGAGATCGGCCATGACAGTAGGTTCAGCTGTAACAGTAGTAGGCTAGTACAAACAGGACTCAATGGAAACTGCAACAGCAATTCAAACGGAAAACAGCACTACGTCATATGGCAAAGTACACCAGCGCCGTCATGAGAGCGGAGCACATTGCACTGCAGGCACACACACAAAAAGGGATAAGACCCAGCCTGTACGAGGAGGACAAAAATGTCGGAAATATAACAATAATAATAATAATAGTAGAACATTAACAGTAAAGAAATAAAATGGAGTGGCGGTCTTTCCTTTTCAAGTTAATGCTTTGAGCCAAACAGTGAGAGGACTTTTTTTGGGAGGTGAGCAAGCGCTGCCATTTTATACAGTGCCAATTCCTATCATGTATTGCCAGATTCATTCTCAACATATAACAGCAGCACTGAAGGTTGTGAGACTATTTTAAGTTTACTCTGATCGTTTTCTACGACCTAGAATTGGATCAATATTCAATATTAATCATATCCTCGGTTTCTATGTGGAATTCTACTTGGTGCTTAGATAAATGTAATACTTTGATGACGCACTAACACATGGACCTTATCTTTTTAACAACACATTAGTTATTAAAATAGCTCTGTGCATGGTGAAGAGAAGTTGGTGACCTAGAAGCAGCACCTGCTGATAAATCACAAATACAACTCCTCAAAGAGGGAGACTATGTTTACCTAATCCTATATACCTATACCTAATCAATGAAAACAAATGAGACTTAGGGCTGAGAAACAATATTTTCTTTTGTGATTTTTACAAAATTGTGTTGTCCCAATTATTTACTCCACTGACTCCTGAAAAGACAAGACCACATGACATCGTCTCTCACCTTTTGTCCAGCCCTCTGTCTTCTTATCCTCCTTCCTCGTCACACACTCCGTCTCTCTCTCTCTTCCATCCACTGTTCTTCCCTCTGTGGGTGTTTTCCCTGTGGAGGATAAAGGGAGGAAATCATTACATGTACTTTAATGTGGCATAATGGCAATATGTTAAAAGCAAAATGTGAATGTGAACACAAGGAAATCGAGGAGCTAATAGTAAAACACAGGACAATATTAATTTGTCTTGGCAGACAAGGAGCTCCTATAACAACAGGCAATATCTTTCATGTTTCACTAATCCACAGAACCATCATAAATCATCAGTCAGACTTGAAGTGAACTTGGCATCTGGGAACTTGCATTTTGTTTTTAACGTTTTACAGACCAAACTTACTTGATTAATCAAAACAATGTGACAAATTAATCCAGAACGAAAATCCTTGTCAGTTACAGTCCTGATCTAGTCTCTTTTTTAAATCCATGGTGCTGTGCTTTAATAATGTGTTTTCAAAAGATAGAGCACTTTCATATTAAATTATTAATTATTCTGAACGTAATGCATTACAACAGTTTACACTTCCTGGTAACAAGAAACAATTGGTTTCAAAAGAGAAAATACTAGTGCAATACTACTAGTGCACATCTGTATTAAAACATTTTCACTACTCTTGGCTGAGTAAAACTTTTTTTTTTTAAGCTCCCTAAAACAAATCTTCCTATCAGTGACATATTAGTTTGTAATCAGACTGTAGCTCTCCCTCAGTGAGTGTTAGGTTTAGCTGCACTGGGCCCTGTGGGTGTGCCATTTAGCCTGCAGGAGAAAGCTGCGGGCTGCAGTCTAATCTGTTAATGGGATTACAGCACTTACCTTTGCTATAAACAGACTGATGTACAGAGATGCTGAAACAACTCGTATGAAACGACTCACATTACCAACATTAAATGTATAATTATTTGGCAATATTTTAGGTTAATAATAATGCAAAGAAAAACTGGTGTTGGATGTCACTAACTGTCACACAATGCTCATAAAAATGCAGAAAAAGTCCATCAAAACATTTGCTAAAATGAGACAATAAATCACAACACTGACACTAAAACATATTCAAAGATGCATGGGGTAAAGTGTAGCTCTGAGGTGCTGCGAGCAGCAGTGATTAGAGATTATGCTGCTTTGTGTATGTTCATAAGATATCTTATAAGAGAAAAAGCAAAAAAGGCCTAGCACACTTTAATTTCTAGAGTTTAACTGTTGCAGACTATGATCAAAAGTCTGATACTGACCAGAGAATAACCTTTGACAGCAGTCGGAAGAACGGATTAGCCACATGCATCGCTGTTTGCCACCGTGTGCTTCAGTTACCTAAATCGGTTAGTTTTTTAAATGTTTTGCCTCAACTATTCTGATGCATTTACATGGCAGCTGAAGTCATTAGCGGTTTGGTTTTATCCATTATAATTAAACTGTAAATGAGCACACACACTTTCCTTTTTTTTTTTGCTTCCACCTTCAGTCACCACCACCCCCATCCCTCTGTTCCCACACTTCCCCCCACTCCTCTCCTCCCAACCATCAAGTGCTTCAGCAGATGGTTCTGGGTTCAACAACAACGACAGCAGAGGATGGTGGGGGCCCTCCTGGAGTGCACACATACACACCACGGACAGCATCTGTTTATGAATGGGTTGACAATTGCCCATCCCCCGACAGCTACAGCTGACAGAGGGAGGGAGGGGGGTGGGGGGGGGGGGGGGTTTGCTCCACAAGTCACCAGAAGCAAAAGGAGGGATAAAGAAGAACAACGCGGTCAGAACAGGGGGAGGGAAAGACAAGAAATACGGGACATCAAAGTTTCAATTGCAAATATGTTTTGTCTTAACCTATTCTAGTGCCAGATGGTACTGGGAGGAAAACAGAAAACCAAATTGTATACGCTGCATTTTAACAGCTGACAAATATTATATCTGCTGTAAAACGTATTATTATTATCCCTGTGAGTTTTTTGCTTAAGAACACAATAAAACCAAAAACTAATCTGCTTAAGGTAGGGACACATCAGTTATGTTGTATGGTTTAATGTAAATACAAATTGGCGTCTATTAATCAGTTAATAAAATTATCTGTGATTACTGTAAATCAATGTATTGATTAACTGAGTACCATTTCTACTATTTATATATAAAGCAATCATCGAGAGGGAGAACTTTCCAGAGTTGTCTTACAGTATTCAGAAAGCAGAAAGCAGTGTCTTGGCATCTGATCAGCCGTAAAACTCACGCATGTACCGAACTGGACTTTGTTGTTCGTGCTTCATTATCTCATTGGGGGCTGTAGCAGCACGCCCACACCTTCGCAGTCTCTCGCATTTTTCTGATGAAGGGATGTTTAGGATTTGAACGCAGAGGTTTGTGTAGGCACTCTTAACTATCAGCTTTTAAGTTCATCGCTGTAGGTGAGGTATGTGTCTCAGTGCCTCAGGACAGCGGCCAGGGTTCAGGAAGGTGGACTCGCGTAGAAAAAAATTAAAATACAGTCCATCACAAGTTGGCTTCCCAGGACCAACAAGTCACTCGACTCCAATAGTAATTTTCAATAATTCAAAATAATTACCTTGGTTTTATATTTTTACTGCCTGATATATGTACTTCAAATGTTATATTTTGTTTATTCTACTTTTTTTTTTTTACCTGTATTTGGGCTATGATTTAAAGCATGGAGAAATTGTGGCCTTTTACCAATACATCTTTCATTATCTAGGTTACCTGAAGTTTGATAAGTACAGGCCGACAGATAGCACTGGCCATGTGCTATTTTTGCTCATATACGAGTCTGTTAATGTACAACAGTAATTAATCAGGCAATGCAATTGTTCTTTCTCATTGCCTGGAAGGTGCTCAACTAAAAGGTACTCGTAAACAAGATTGTCTCCAGCATGTACAAAACTGCTTATAACTGTTATATTCACTGGTATGACATTCTTGTGACATTGTAATTAAAATTTTAGTTTGAAAAAACAAAAGATACTCTATTGAGGTTGCCTAAAACACATCCATCCTTGCGTCAGTCCATTTAGCCAATGAGTAATAACAACAACAAGCAAACGGAAATATTTACTTCAAGCTCACTTTGCAAGAAACTCGAGCTCATTTTCAACTCTAGGATACTTTCCCCTCATATAGACACCTCCATCCTAACACACAAGACTTGCACAAAGCTACTGTATTATTCTACAACACAAAGGGCAGCCACTTTCACTGTAACATACACATCAGCAGACTGATGAACGGGAGATGCTTTACAAAACTATCTTGTCTCTAAATGTGGCCTTTGTAGTGTTTGAGGATCAAATAATCTGGACAGTTGCTTCCACTATTAGGCGCATACATTTTGGTTTTTCCATCTTGAGACAAAAGGAGGGCTGAGGCGGGATAAAGAGCAGCTGACAGATGAAAGGCAAGAGAAAAAAACATAGTTGTGAAAGGTCACTAGTGATGTTACGCACAGCTTTACAGCACAGCAGGTTAGACTAAACTTTTTCCAACAATTTCCGTTACCCGTAAGTCCTGGTAAACAATGTACTCAAAAGGATTTTGGTTCACATTTTAAAGAAAGGAAAGCTTATTATTCCATGTCTATATTCATCATTTTGTCCTAAATTTATTCTCTTTCTACATTCAGTTAAGTTTAAAGCTACCCCTGCCTCACACTTGCCTTTTCTGTCAACTCTTTTCTGCCTGCTGTCAAATAAAGCCGAAACATTTTAAAAATAATAAAACTATATTTGGGTTTCTGAGGAGGTAGAGATTAGACATTCTGAGGCTTCAGACTACTACGTCCTTATGACCCCGTAGGAGCGTTTTTTTCCACTCCCAGTATCGACTCATGCAGTGAATCCAGCAAGGATTTTTAAATTCATAGGAGAGAGCATTGATTCTATTTGTAGCCTCGTTGAAGTTGTCATTTTCTCACAAACACACCAGACATATACCCAAACACAACCGGCAGACACTTGGATCCACACAGGGGTTTGTCTGTCCTCGAAGAACAAAAGCCAGAGGATAGCCGCGTGGCTAATTTGCATGTACAACACCACATCATTTGCATCAATTTGCATTAGCATGTTCTCACCGAGGCTGAACACTGGAGGCCCGTTCAGAAAAGCCAACACTCAATTACAAGATGCCAACAAGTTATCTCCTCGTCACAAACAGCCCTACAGTGGAGGCTTTGTGAGGACGACGCTGAAAGATGTGACAGCCTGTCTGTATTAAATGTGTTTTTGACTCGCGCACAGTGCAGTCAAAATCAGGACGGTTCATTTCAGGTCACGGTAACTTAAGGAAGGCAATATGATATTTCTGGCTGGAAAAGTGATTTAATATTGCTGCTGGCAGAGGAGGGTGGGGCAAGCCATGAATCAAAATATTTCCTACAGCAAGGATGTTTGCAGGTTCAAGCCCTTTCAAAATGTTACACAACTAAATTCAAATTAATCTTCAAACTATATTGTACTTCAAAACTAAATACTGCAAATTAATGTTTTGATTACCTAACAAGACATGAATTGTAAAGCCATTATACTTTAATCAAATCAAGTAACATACAAATGCAAAAAGTGGAAAGAAAGGAGCTACCCTATAAAAGATTTAAATATTTGGATACTTTTGTTGTGCAGGTTGAAATACAAAACCGTTATACCGTGGATGGAAACGGCATTGAAGTTTCTAACAGCTCACAATGTAGACAAAACACGAACGGGTTTCAAAATGCAAAGCCAAAGACACCTTCCCCCATCCGCACGGCGTACTCATGTAAAAACGGCTTCACATCCTGTCTGAGTGTTGCACAGGTCAACGGCATCAAATGCTCAATTTCAGCTTCTTGCTTGTTTTCAGTCTCATGAGCCACCTGCAGGTGTGGCTTTACTGCTCGGAGGGGCAATGGTCAAGTTCCTAATCCACTTCCAACGTATGTTGCAACACCCGAGGAATTTACAGCACTGCAGTATTAAACTCTAAATAAGAATATATGAATGTGGGTTATTACATAAGAAATAATTTCTTGACTATAAGAGTGCGCCGATGTTAGCGCACCATAAACTCATTGTGAAAAAATGTTCCACATCATGAGACAAATCAAAAATGAAAGTTATGCTACACAGCACATAGCTCCATTAAGTCGTGGAGTGGTAGGAACATTGCAACAATGGTGATGAGAAATTTAGCTGCTGCACATTATTCTTTGCAACGGGTTCACATTCAATATGCTGGATGTGTGAGTATCTGGGAGCAAATTGGATAGTGAGCCTGTGTCTCAAAACTCTCTCACAGATGAGTTTTTCTCCTGAATAACAAAAAGGGCTCAGAGTAAGAGTGCTGAAGATTTATTCCATTTTAGTCCCGAAGAATGCAAATCCCACCAGTGTCAAAAAATGCTATAAATCAATTAAATGTATGGTTCTGTGGTCTGCCTTGAATAGAAGCATACACTATTTGTAGACTTTAGGACAGGCTTCTTTTCTAAAGTAAAAGTGAAACCACTTTCCAAAAACTATGAAACCGAAATGACCTCAAGTGATGAGGTCATGGAACAAAAACAGAGTTTCCATTTGGTTTATGCAATAAAAATGTTTGTTGGGGTTAAATTGGACAAATGTATTTTAAGCTCATGTGTTCAATATTTGTTTTTTTTGTTTTTTTTACCCCAAGAGGCAAATTATGTTAGTCAATGTTATTGTGACAAAGCCAGGAGTGATGAAATTACAAATGCGACATGAGTAAATAATATTTCATGCAATTCACTTAATATAGTTTCCTATTACATTACTTTAGCAACAGTCACACCCACATACAAGCAGCTGGTCCCAGTGTGAGGAAATTATAAAAATAAAAAAAATCACCAACTGGCTTCAGAAACTAAACCCACACAAACCAACATAATAGAATACCTTACAAAACCGTTTTTAAAACACAACAGGTGTAATATTTTAACAGAAATGGAACTGAACCAGCGTTAAAAACAAGGCACTTCACTCGCTTTACATCTCGTTGGGAGGGTATTTCCAAACACTGACGACAACAGACACTGTTGGAGATAAAACGTATTGAAGAGCACTGAATTGAGGCGCTGGCGCTCTTTCATTACACAAGTCAACATTATTTGAAAAAAAGTGAAATTCGTGAAATTGCACATGATAAAATTCATGAACAGATTTGGGATCTAAAAACAGAAAACAGATTAATCAAGGCTCTTTGAGCAGGGTGATGGACTAGTCGTGCTCCACGGCTCTTTTGTGTGGCTGCATGTAGACCAACTGTATGGAAACAATGAGCTGCACAAACACCTCTCCACACACAAAACATCAGGACTCTGGCTTCTCATTTAGCGATTTTAAAACAGCAGAGCTTACTCAGCACAATGCAGCCTAGACCAACCCAGACCCTCCAATTCAATTCAAACGGAACTGCATATGCTTGCATAAGCAGCAGATGCCCATCCCGTGTCCCCCTGACACACACACAGCTCTTTAGTAACCCACCACACGCAGACACTCACAGAGAAGTGGCTAGAAATGTGATCTCAATTGGTCCTTGGCTCACACACTTAGGACATTAATTGGGGGTGTGTGTTTATGGCGGCACACTCACCTGTTAAGATGCTTCAGTTTCTTTGGTGGCAACAGCTTCCAATTCCAAATCTCTGAAAGAGACAAGAAATAAATAAGAGGTTAAATCACCCAGATATGAAATACCACAACAATAAACCTCAAGTCCAACCAGAAAAACACATCCTGCATGTGTGTGAGGCAGTTTTATATGAATTGTTCTGCAACTTGCATAAACTAATAATGCTTTAATGACTGGTTATCTCTGCTAAATCTGAAATGGCAAACATAACACCAAGTTTATTTTTAGTGGTGCACAGATTAAAAGACGTGCACCTCACCCACAGATACTATGCAAGTAACAGCAAATACAAACACACAGATTCCTCAGTAATTGCTGAATGAGTAGTATTTCGGGAAGCCAGTGTGGTAATGCAGGTTAACCTGCATAACAGGGAAATGCACGACCAGGGCCTGTGTGTGTGTGTGTGTGTAATAGTGACATATAAAGAAACAGAGTGTGTGTGTGTAGGTCAGAGTTACAGCTCGGGTCCTGATCGGCCATTATCTCAGCTGTTGCCTGACTTACAGCTTAACCAACATGGCTTCTCTTGAGTCTGGTATTTTTCCAGCGCAACCAAGACGAACAACTAACATTATCAAAGCGTCTCGTTACAGTCGATGCAGCTCAGTTATGTTGTGTGGCTCGACCGTGTTTGCAGCGTCGCCGCTCTTGTGCATACAAGTGAGGTGAAAACGGCTGCAAACCAGCATATCGGGGATCTAATGATAAATCCGTCTACCGACAGAGGGTGTTAAACCGAAATTACAACCCTGCAGGGTAACAATTTCCCACCAAATGTACATCAATATTGCGGTTCACCACATAGTTTCAAATATCCATCGACATTTAGACAGCTGTCTCCTCTTAGCTTGGTACTAATACGCCAGACAATCGGTTGTTTTAGTTTCCGCCGAAACAACCCTGCGTCGTCAAATTAGCATGACTGCTAACGCTAGCTACGCGCTAACGTTGCGAAGAGGCTAGTAAAGGCAAATTCAAGCCAGTTTTACTAATGTGGCGATTGCGCTATTTAAATAAACACAGCGCGACGTAAAACAAATAACCAATGGCGGTTTGTCGATAAATAAACCCATAGAAACAATATCTTAGAAAATACAGGATTATCTCTTTTGACAAATGTTCGTACAGCTGGCGAGCTAACGTTGAGGTTAAGGTTAACCAATGCTCGTAGTAGTTAACGGTAGCACTAACTGTTTTAACCTACACATACACAAACACTGCATGCTTTTGAAATTGACAGTTACTTGCAGGCAACGATAATCCTTTGAGTAGTCTGTTGATGCGTTTTGCTACTTGTGTTGCAAACTGCGATGCAGCCGAGCCGCCGTGCCCGGTGTTAGCTTTAGCTCAGCTAAACCAAACAACTAAACTTCTCACCCGGGTCTCCATGGCCCCGGAAAATGGCACATTAGCTCAACAAAAATACACAGTAAAAACGTCGACCTTACCTCATTGAAGTATAAAGTGCAACAGAGTGGAAAGGAAAGCCGGCTGTAAGGCTAAAAAAAATATATTCAACGCGTTTGCAGCATCTACGAGGGAAGGCATTCGCCCTGCCTGATCGCCATTTTCTTCGCTCGCTGATGACTAACAGTCTCTCGCTTGAGCTCTGCCTGCCTTCCTCTCTCTCTCTTTCTCTCTCTCTTTCTCTCTCTCTCTTTCTCTCTCACTGTGTGTGTGTGTGTAGAAGGAAACACTTCACCACTTCCTCTGACTGAGAAACCAAATACAGCCAAAAGTGTCTAAATGGTAATGGAGGCAATTATAATCACCATCAAATTAATAACCGTGTGAGAAATGTATCATAAAGTTTACATCAGAGGGGGAAAAAATAACATTTCATATGTATTTAGTTGCAATTCCATAAAGATTTAAAAAAAACAAAAAAAAACAAAAAACATTTTTGATTATTTATCACGTACAGAAATCACATGTAGGTATTCTAAACCCACTATGCCCCTCACCACCTTCAGATAATGATGACCCAGACCCAGGCTATAAGTCCATATTTTAATAATTTTGATTTTTCATATTTAATTATTTAAATGGAGGTTTTAATTACTATTATTTAAATCTAATTATATATTAAACCTAAAATTCTGAGGTAGACTCCTGAAAACTGTTGACCTAAAAATAGTCAAATTTAAACATACAGAGTCTAAAAAAAATCAGCTCATAATATATACCTACCATATGAACACAAACCTGCCAAATTCAGAGCAATAAAACTAATTTTTATTAAATTTAAAAGATTACATTTAATAAAAATCATCAGTGGCTGGCCCTGGTCCAGCTGGTATTCAACAAATTACACTGCATGCTCATGGGAAGTCAAATCAAACTGTAAATTCTGATAATTCACACGCTGAGGAACTGCGTTGTATTATAAAGCCCATTGTTTACAACCATTTTTTGCTTGTTGTGACCCTTTAAAAAAAGAAAAGTTAACTCGTTCTTTGTCATAAGCAAGTTTTATGACCTATGAACACCTTCCCAGGGAGTTCTTTTAAATTTAAGTTGAAAAGGCCTAAAGCAAGCTGTCAAGTATTTTCACATGAAAACACCACAATCAATGTCGAAGTTGACATTGGAGTTAAAAATAAAATGTATACACTTCATTCATTTTAATCAGTACCCTAAAAAGGTCAAGATAAAAAAAAAACCTAAGAAATGTTTTTTTTTTTTTTTTAATGATTCCACACAAATAGTGTTAATAATTTAGTAAGGGAGAGTAGGGGGAGACTGGCCATCAGCAGGAGGATCCTGAGTTAAAGCCCCATATCGACATACAGGAGGCTACATCCGCCTTGCTGAAGTGTCCTTGATCAGAAAACTGAATCCCTAATTGTGACCTCTGACCTCTGACTTCCCTGCTGAGGAGAGATCAAGTGAAATAAGAACATCCTTGACAGTTATATAATGAGTCTCATTTTTGTCATTATGTACTCACCCTGTCAAGGATGTAAATGACCTGGTGTATCTGTGTGCTGAGTGTACTTGTGAAGGCTCGGTGTGTAAAGAAAGAGGAAGTTCTAATATATTTGTCACACACTTGCACATACAGATACTGTAGAAAAATTCCAGCATCTCTATGCTGTTTTCACAAGCTTGTCTTCACCGTCCATGCATGGCTTTGGTTATGTAAGAAAACTGCCCTCAAAAAGAGGGGGTTTAAAAGAGAGAGAGAGAGAGAGAGAGGAAAGAGAGGAGAAAGATGTCTGAACAGCAGAGAAACAAATACAGAGTGGAATCTGCCAACGTTTCACCAACCAGACAAAGGCTCTGGCTGCTTACAGGAGAGACCAGCAATATATGTGTGTGTGTGTGTGTGTGTGTGAGGCCAGTTCGACAAAGCAGTGACCATTGACCCAGCGATGACAAAAACAACCCCCAACCAAATTACCTCCCTTATCTGTGTGTATTTGACTGTGAGAGGGCTAGAGAGAGGCAGAGTGCTTTTTTTTTTTTTTTTGCCAAGTAATGATTTTATTTAAGGCATCAAAGACATTGATATTAGATTATACGGTAAATAAAACACCCGTCAGCACTGGCATCTCATTGAAATGGGCTATTTATTGCCAGCAAAATCCCTATATATAACAGGTATGCCAGTTATTTGTCGTTGCTGATCAATTGTCATTCCCTACTGTAAGTAATTGGATGTTGTTAATAACAATAATCATGCATTGATATAATTTAGAATTAGATGAAACTTGCACATACTGTACTGTACTTCAATTTCTCAAGAATATTCAGAAATTCCGAATCTGAACATATGCTGTCGGTAGATGGTTAAAGCACGGTGAGAGTCTACCGGACAAACTGACATGATCACAGATGGTTTGGGTACTTTGACACATGCGTGCAAACAAATCCCAGAGCTCGCATATCTATCACACAGTGATAACAGCTTCTGATACAAGATGCTTCTGTGATGGTAGAAATAGGTCAACCACAGTAAAGAAGAAGTGACTTTCTGGCTTTAGGATATACAAAAGCAAAATACAATGAGATCGCGAAGGTAGGCTAACTGAAACAGAGAAGTCCAGAGACAGCCGTAGATAAAACCTTGTGCAAAATAACACATGGAAGAACAGAAACTTGCCAAAGAAAGAGTTTGATTTTCACATCTGTGGTAACATCAAGAGTTTTTTTTAATTTCAAAATAGTCTACAAACTAATACCTGACAATAGTCGACGTGTGTGTTCGAAAGGGCAGAAAAATGCTTTTTGGTTGCATGTCACAGTCGCAATGAATGACAGATCTACAGTTCTGAAACACAGTTGAGAGTGTGTGTGTGTGTGCGTGCACATGTGTGTATGAATAGGTTTACTGGGAGCAGAGCAGGGCAGTGAAGTCAGAGTGTGGTAATAGTCTGTGACAAGGGAGTCACCTTGACAGACATTGCCGTGTATACAGAGCAAGCCAAGGTTTAATCATTCACACACACACACACACACACACACACGCATGCACACACACATTAAAACGCACAGTGTAAAAATGCAGGAAATTTACCCTGTTACGTGGGCAAACAAATGCATTCAAGACATGTGAGTTCACATTTACTGACATGGCACAGGTTGTGATAAAGTTATGCAATTGCATAAATTTCTACACATCAATACAACTACCTCCAAACCTGACATGCAGATGCACACACACACACACACACATACACATTTAAGTGGCTTTTTTGTTTTTTGTGGGGTTATGCATACACACACACAGGGCACAGTGATCAGTTGCAGCTGCAGGAATAAGAGAGTGTGTAAAAATGGTAAGACCATTGTAGTGAAGAGAGAGATAGAAAATTGAACTGAAATGTGAAGGTATGGGAGGAAAAGGGAAAGTGGGCAGGCAGGAACAGGGAACATAAAGTTAGCGAGGATAGAGAGAGGCAGAGAAAGAGAGAGAGAGGCAGAGAAAGAGAGAGAGAGAGAGAGAGAGAGAGATTATGTGGTGGGGGGTGAGAGTGTGAGAAAGAGAGACAGACTGACAGACAGAAGAAGGTCAGAAAAGAGATTTGCATGTCAAGTAGTAATAGGCTTGTCCTGAGTACAGACACACACACTACTAAGCTGCAGTGTTCATAGTGCTGCAGAGTGTGTGTGTGTGTGTGTGTGTGTGTGTGTGTGTCCAGCACACTGCACGTGCAGGCAGTGCATCACTTCTTCTGCAAGCCAGCCTAAACTAGCTGCCACTGCACCACTCAGAATCACTACGGGCTCCATTGCTGTGTTTCTAAAGCATGTACTATATATATATATATATAGTATGTGTGTTTGTCTGTGTAACAGTGATGTTCATGTCGCTCAGCCTCTTTCTTCACTGATTCAAACCGTCCAGTCCACACTTCACCACCACTACAAATCCTTCATTTTTCGATGAATCGATCAGCACAGACACACACGTGTACACAATAGCGTGGACAGACAGACACACACACACACACACATTATTGGGACACCTAAGGTGATCCTAAACATCCTAAACATGAAATACAACTTAATCAGACCATATAAATCGTATATCATTTTCACTTTTCCTTTCTGATGTAGGCTCCTTTCCAATGTCATCTCTTCATTGAAATTAACTCAAATCTTTTTCTTGTTTTAACGACATATGGAAGTTGCTTGTTAGAAAAGGTTTGCTTTAAAGATACATTAAATAGCCGCACAGACTTTTAAGAAGAAATTTAAGAAGAAATTGTACCGAAATATGACATTTCCATGTTGAGCTCTAGTGTCTGTGTTTCTCCAGCTCTACAGTTCTCCCACTGACAGGGTCTGAGTTTTCAAATTGATTTGTTATGGCTAAATTGCACCTGGCCTTCAACCAATTGCCTGAACATTTATTCTCTTTCAGCTCTCAGTGCATTCACATACACACACACACACACACACACACACACACACACACACACACACACACACACACACACACAAGCAGAATACCAACCTAATCTATCAACTGCTTTGCTCTGGATTTTTTTTTTTACACACAAATGACTTTCATTCACCCTTGCAGACGTCGTTTTGCATACACACACATACACACACACACAATACATACACAGACCTACAGGTTATTCTGAAATATATAGAGCCTATTATTATGTTATTTCAAGGAGATCTTTCCATTTCTTCCCCTATAATCCATCACCGGGACTTGATTATGCAGATAGTCTTGATAAGTGTGCTGGGTGACAGTATAACATATTCAAATGTACCCTTTTTATTTAAATTCCTCCTCATTGATATTCATGTCACTGATCCAATGGTGGCCATGCTCCTCTATCGCCACATGAACTCGTGCAGATCGTCGGTCACATGGCAGAGAAATCGGCTGGTCTTACTGTCAGTCAATCACTGGCGTACGTGTTGTACTGTGCAGAGAAAAGGCTGAGGAAGAAACACAGACACTGTACAACAATCACACAACAAGACATTAAATCCCACACATACAGTCACATGCTAAAACTCTGCACCCCACATTGTGCTAACATCAGTCCATGAAAGTGCCAAAGACATCTCTGGCACCGTTGCATTGTTCATTCAGTGGAGTGCATGTGTAGGTGTGGGGAGTGGGGTTTGATGCTAGGGAAGGAAAGATGAGGTAAAAGAAGAATGTCCTTATGTCCTTTTTGGCTCAGTAGTCTACATTCAAAGGCCAGTCCCTCCAACACAAAATACTTTGCACATTTCAGTGGAACAGCATGAGCTCACTTCTGGTGTTAATCAATGTTACTTTCAATGTTGGATTTCAGATTAGCTCAACTTTAATCTACAAATGTGCACAAGATTTTAAACCGCAGAAAACACCAGGGTTTTCATGTCAGAGAAACCATACACGGTCTCTCTTTTCTTTGGAAAACACAAATTGATAACCAACCTGCCAAAGAAAAAAAAATGAAACAGAACAATGACGAGCAGAATGAGTCAGAAAGATGGAGGGAGACCAAATTCCTGCCTTACAAAGTAAATATGTACAGAGAGAGAACAAAGGAAAATTAGCCCAGATTTAAGCTCTGAAAGAAGTGAAGTAAAGTCACACTGCAGCTGAGCTGAATCATACCAAGTTCATCACTGATATTACATTTGATAACACTTTTTAAATTCAGCATAGGAAACATTATGTATGCTGTCTCTGCTCAATCTAAGTTTAGATCTTAAAATCTTACCAAAAATAGAAACAAATCTATTACAAGTGAATAGTGTAATTCATCACTGAAAAATGAAATGGCTGTTAGTACAGAACCTTTTTTTTTAATATAAAATTATAACTCCTAACCCTTGTGTGAATAGTGAAGGCCAGCCAGTCACTTTAACATTTTATTGGAAGAGTTTGTAACAAAAAGCACAGTTTTGTTTCTCTACTGGGTCATAATGCAATGTGTGGCATGCAGGCTGACCTGAGAGCTATTGTCATGGACAGAGCCAGAGGCTTTTGTTAAGGCTGGATGGACGGGTCAGCAGACCCCTTGTAGAGAAAGAGAGAGAGAGAGTTTGTGTGTGTGTGTGTGTGTGTGTGTGTGTGTGTGGTCTGCAGTTCAAAGTGTAAATGACAAAGAGAATGATGTGATGGGAGGGGAGAAAGTGTGATACACAGGAGATGACAGGGAGAGAGAGAGAGAGAGAGAGAGAGAGAGAGAGACGTGACAGTAAGGAATTTCATCACATTAAATGCCGTCGGGAAAGTCTAATCAACCTCTGATTATCCTGCATTCTTTCTCAATTATCCTATTTTTCTGTCCCAAAGTTCTCAGTTAGGTTTAATTTCACTTTCATCTATTATTTATTCTCAGTCTAGTTATGCTAAAAATTTACAAGATAGAGTAATATTTTTCCATTTCCCGTTGTTCTTTTTCATTCAAGGAAATGTACACAGACACACACACTCTCTGCCTGCCCCAACCCCCATGCCAGTCCGAGCAGCCAAAAATGAAAAGTGGGAATGTGTGTGTGTGTGTGCTCTGAATGTTCTAGCGCATGGGGGGAAGGGGTGTGTGTGTGTAGATTGTCCTGGCATGCTGCCAGTCTCTCGGTCTCTCATTACCACTGTGTGTGTGTGTGTGTGTGCGCGTGTGTGTGTTTGAATGCACAACGGGGGCCTGCCAGCGTGACGGGCGTTACTATGGCAACGCCAGAGCAGGTTCCAGTTGCAATGCATCATATTTCTACAGGACGGTGCACAGGCATGCACACACGTACACACACAATTCATTCAATTGGATGTAGATCTCTGGTTGGCCATGCAGTTTAATTTTATCATGATGGAGCAACTCTGATTTAAATATTTATTCTTCCTTTTCTTCTCGTCTGTTCTGAGACAGATGATTGGCTGCCTGGATCCAGCAATCATCTGGACACACACACACACACACACATGCACACACACATGGCCATGCACACGCAGCTAAGCATCCACTCGCAAAACCTTTTCAGAGGGAACTGCACTTTTTCCTTCTCCTATCTACAGTACATGATAACATTTCTCTCTGTGAGGATGTTTGTGGGCTTATCCCATTGGCTGTAACTGACCAGTTCAACATGTCCAACCTGTGGTAACTGATGCATTAGTATAAACAATGAGAAATTGCTTTATAATAGTTTTGATTCAGTAAAAAACATACATGGCAGCTACATGATTTAACAATGAGAAGCATCTACACTTGACCACCCACACTGCTAATGGTGGTCAGCGATAGCTGGTTGGCTTTGTAGAACTTGAGCAGCAATTTAAATTATTCATTTTTGGATTTTAGGATGCATCCGGAGAAGTTCAGCATTTATTGTATGGTGGTTTCTTTCCTAATTTTCCATTGTCTCACCTCAATAAATATTTGATAGTATGTGCTTTTTTCACCTAAAGTGCATAGGGGACATCTTAAAAACAAACCTATTCCCTTGACATTTTCCTCCCCCTGTCCCTTCTTTCATTTCTTCTCTCTTCCCTGTACAGTTCCTACATTTGTCTCTAATTTCTCATCACCTATCTCTCTATTTTTCACCATTCTTTTCCCTGTCCTTCATCTCTTCCTCATCTTTCTTTTCCCCTCTATCTTGTCCTCCACGATGATACTCAGCAGCTCTCTAATAAAACCTTATTACTCGCACTATTAAGCCCTGACATTGAAGAGGACCCAGGTTGTGTGTGTGTGACAAAGAGAGGTGTGTGTTTGAAAAAAAAAAAAAAAAAAGTAGATAAAAGTATATATCAATTCCTATGTGTGTATGCAAGGAGGCGGGCGTTCAAGTAGAGTTTCTGTCTGCATGACTTATTTATAACAGTGTAGAGTTACAATCTGCCCAAACACACACTCACATCTTCACAGCAGCTTCACTCAAACTAAACAATAGTTTA